>CM076974.1:1127374-1247374 GCA_039105355.1 Benthosema pterotum
AACTCTCTCATGGACCCCTGGGAACACTTTGGGAACCAGTGCTGTATGATGTACACTGCACTGATTACAGTTAGACAAACTCTGCTGTCCTTAAAAAAAAAACCTGACTTGGACGCTTGTATGAGCTTATGACGACCACGCAAAGGTACAAAGGTTAGTATACTTAGACAAATGTTGAGAGGAACCTGTCTCACTGTCCTGGTCTGGACGTCCTCTAAACCACTGCCACCATGAATCTTAAAGTCCTCTTCTTGTGTCTGGTTTTAACGCTGCTCAGCAAACCTGCTGATGTATGTATTTCTTTTGTATTTCCATTTGTTTTATTCCAGTGCTAGGTCTCAGGCAGTAACATAGTTTTTACTGTTTTTGTTATAATGAATCACCGTTTCCGTGAATAATAATAAAAAAAACTCTGATTTTGTCATGCGTTTTGTGATATTCTCTGAATTGTCAAAAGGACAGACGGTGCAGTGAGCATTTTAATGTATCTGTTTTACAATGATGTTATTTCTCTCAGCTGAAGAAACTTAAGCGAAAATTCCAGCTTCTTGTCGAGGGTGAGACTCGTGTTGTCGAGAGAAAACACTGGAAGCTTTCAGATATCATGAACGGTAAGCACATTTACTCTACTGCTCTTTTATAGTATGGGGTAGCTCTGGTCCATAGCTCCACTGTTTCTATGATTCTGCCTTGCAGTGGAGCTCCGTGAAAGACAACGTAGTCTCTTGGATGGAACTCAGACCAGTCTCTCTCCTGGAGTGGAAATACTAAGAACATTTTACCTACACAGCAAAACAAACACGGTTTGTGTATTTTCCTTAGTGGAAACACTGATACACCCACCATTGTTTTTCACCGGAACATAATGGAGAATATTTTTCCTGCGGTGAAAAACAATCATGTTCTAGCAAAAAAGTCCATTTTATGATTGTGGTGGGGCTCAGTGTTTCCACTAAGGAAAGTAGGCTCTCACAAGCCGTGTTTGATTTGGTGAGTTCTTTATATTCCCACTCCAGAAGAGAGGCTGGTCAGAGGCCCATCCGAGAGATTACATTGTCTTTCAGGGTTCTACTGCAAGGCAGAAATATAGAAGCAGTGGAGGTAATAGAGCTATGGACCAGAGCTAACAATGGGGTAATATATATTGTGGGCTCCATTTTCGTCGCTCATCACTAAACCCCTTAATTATCCCTAACTTCTTTGCCTTTTTTATTATTTTGAAAAACGTTTTGGAATAGTTCAACATGCCAATCTGTTGACACACAGTGAGCTTGTAGACTGTTTAATAGTTTTAAAAAGGTTTAAGAAGTTAAGTATAAGGGGTTTAGCAGTGACGAAAATCTAGGCCTATGTCCCTTAGTAGAAATGAAAAGGTTGGTGGGGATGAAGCTTACATTCCATCTAACCATGCTGTTTTAGACATTTTCTACCAGATCATAGATCTAAGTGAGGATGACGAAGATGACGATGATGACAGAGGAGACTGGCTCTTCGAACTTCAGGAGCCGGATGGTAAGGATCCAATGTTCTAAGTAGCCTAGGAGAATGTGTAGAATGTTCCCAGATCACTCATTACACGGTAGTCCACTTGTCAGAACCCCCGGCATTTTGAGCACCCTCACGTTTTATGTTAGAATATAGATCCCCAGACTTTTAGAAACTGCCAGAAGCTAACCTATAGGTTTTTCCAAGCATTCCCTTCCAAGCATTAGTTTTGCGCAAAACACACGCACACACACACACATACACATACACATACACATACACACACACATACACACACACACACACACACACACATTTTGAGTAAAATGAAAACATTGAGGCATCATCACACATGGGATGAGATCAGCACATTTGGGCGATGTTTTAGCTCAAAGAAAGTCAAAGTCAAACAAAGTCTTACTAGGCATGTGCGAGTAAACAACTATGTGTGACTGTGAACTTCTATGTAATACAATACATTTTTTTTGCACACCCAGGACAATGCGACCCAAACCCATGCCGTAATAATGGCACCTGCGAGGAAAAGGAAAGGGGCAAGAGAAGATACAAGTGCGACTGTCCCGAAGGCTTCAAGGGCAAGAGGTGTCAGAAAGGTTTGCCAAAGGATTTATTTGTGTCCATTATAGATCACATAGTGTGGCATTGCAGTGCACTTACAACTGTAGTATAGTACTATTCTTAAAGATGGAGTGCCATGATTTTTTTCTACCCTAAAACATGATCATCAGGTATTATTGTAATATGAAGAGTAAGAAGTTTTTCAAAAAAGTGTACAGTGTTTGTTAAACTGTCATTTTTATGATTCCACCCAGCCAGTTCATTAAGTATGCCTGGTTTGCCTGGTGGGTGGTGATGGGTGGAGATCCAGCTGAACTGAAGACACACCTACAGCTTTACTTGCATGATAAAGGGGGAGGAGTTAGGGGAGGGACTGAAAATGTGATGTCACTGTAATGGAGTTTTTTTCATTGGCATGTTTGCCTGGACAGGTTCAGCCCCCAGGAAGAAACCCTAAATACAAAGGGAAGACATCATTGCACATAAAAAAGACACCAAGGGGTCTATTTACATACTGTCACCTCTCAAACATGTACAAAATTGGAAAAAATACAAAAATCACGGCACCCCCACTTTAAGTAAGCATCAATAATAACTTTAGTGGTAGTAGTAGTGACTTTGCGGATTTCACCAAAGTTTTTAATTTAAACAAAAATCTTAAATGTAATATATCATAATATAATGTATCAAGTTTAAAGGTAGGGTAAGTGATTTGAAATTCATCGTGTAGTACCAGCCTGGTGCACTAGGGGCGCCCAACAGTAGCTACACTATGTGAACCTGCTGCTCGTTCCTGATTGGAGGAGAATTCACCCTCCACCTGGGGAACTTTTATTAGCTCCTCTGCTAACATGGGGGAGGGGGGAACTCCATATATGGTTTCCACACCTTATAATAGAGCATTTTAACAGAAAAAAAATGACAAAAGTGAAATCACTTCCCCTACCTTTAAATGAATAATATCTTTATATTATGGTTGGCATATTTGTTACACCTGACCCACTCCATGAATTTCATCCCATTTCAGAAAAGTGATGGTGGTGATGGAGGTATCATTTTCTGGGTTAGGGTTAAGACATGTTTGACTTATGAGCGTGTTTTGCTGTTTTATCCAAAAGTAAATAACCAAAACACCCACACAGACTTGGTTTCTGGTGAAAGGGTCCCTGGGAAATATATTACTCAATCAAACAGCAATACCTGACAAATGGAACAGTCGGTGAATGACCAGAAATTGGCCAGTATGAAGTCCAAAATGCCGATATTGCCTACTGCCATGTCACACTAGAGGAAATTATGTTAAATCCTGTTAGAGCCTCAGCTTAATTTAATGGACACTTTGCATACCCTTTTTGCAAAAAGATGTATGTTAATGACATGGCAGCCAAGTCAGTGAGGCTCATTGAGTCAACTAGGGGGTGGATTGGGATTCGACCAGGAAGAAGTGTTGATGAGATCAGAGACACTGGACTCACTGCTGCAAGCTGAAATATCTAAAACCGCATATTGCACAACACACAAAGACCCCCAAAGAAAGTGTTCTAGATCTTCTAATCATCATTAACATTATGTTTTTGGTTTTATGCAAAAAGGGTTTAATATCCCTTTAGAACAGGACTTGGATGCAAAAACGGTGAAGTGAGTGCTCAAGCTTGGAGTAGACTACAGGTCCACATGGAACCATATTAATCTCATTATTATTCTTATATCCTGCAGCCCGCAAACATTGTAAGAAGGGCAGGTGTGGCCGCGGTGAGTGTGTACTTACCTCCACTCCTCCCTTCTATGAATGCAAGTGTAAGGCACCCTTCCAACCGCCAAACTGCAGAACAGGTACAGTACAGGACCGTCTCTCTCTCTCTGTGACTTTGACTAGATTTTTGCAGCTGCTGTGGATCAGCAAGCTGCCAGTATTCAGGCACAGTAACTTGGATGTTAGGATTGCATGTTCCCAGTGTCTAACAGTAACAGGTTTGCCACAAATGGCCAAAATGTTGAGAAATGTTGCGACATTGAGGGGCAGAACACAGCGCTCACGCAGAACACAGTGCTCACGCGCTGTTTATGCAGTCCTGGACTGTGACAAACTCTGTCTGTACTCTAAGGATCTGGGATTACCTGCGCACTATGGATTGCTGTACCGGCTATCTGATTAGCTATTCCACTGATAAATGATGTGAAAATAGCAGATCTACAAGGGCTTCGCTCTGCGAGTCATTGTGAGCTAGATTGGTTATTTCCATATTTCTTTTTGCCTCTTATATTATTTGACAACATATGGCCATAGTTTGAGCAGTTTTTATAGTATAGTTTGTTGACTATGTCAGGCTGTGAGCACACAATAGTGGACAAAGTCTGACGTCTTTTCCGCCATGTTTGGAGGTTTTGAATGGCTGTGGATGGGAAATAAAAGTTATAAGAAATAAAAGTTCCGCAAAGACCTGCATCCTGTGGACGCACGGCAAAATGGACCCTTATAGATGTGTAACTTAGGAGATAAATGGTAAAATCCCCCCACTCTCCTCTTTAGTACGTAGGCCGACATTTCGCTTTTTCCTCCACTATGATTTTACCTGCATGATTTGCTGCTTCTGCCTTTACTGAAGTAATTATTTGGTACGTAGGCCTATTTGAGTCGCCCACTATTGTAAACAAGTGCAAAATTCTTAACTAGCGTGTCCAATCAGTTTTTCAGATTTGCTGTAGTTGTGCTTGAATTGAATACTCTAATTCTCCAAGCTGTTATCAGTTTTGGAGTAGTGTGTAGGCCTACTTGACTTGTACTGTAACTCTCATTTCTGTCAATCAACATTTCTAGGAATTCATTTATTCGCTCATTCAACAATTCTGCAGAAATAATACAGCAGCTGCAATTAATTGTGTGTTGTTGTTTTTTTAGACATTACCCGTCCATTTTGTGTCAATGTGCTTTTCATTACACCTCAAGTTCATTTCCCCATTGCTTGCAATTGTTTGTTTTTCAAGTTTCGTATTGTGAACCCAATCCCTGCAAGAATGGTGGAACATGTGTGCAGACGGACGACGATTTTGACTGCAAGTGCCTGGAAGGGTATAGAGGCCGTTTCTGCCATGTCGGTAAGTACAAAATCATTGCATTGTGAACCTGAAGACTCACAAATTGTACACCGACCAATGTGTGGTTATTGACCGGGCAGCAAGGAATGGGTGGGCCAGGGTGGGACCATCTAGTTCATCCATTGATTAAAAAGCAATAATCTTTTTTTTATTAATTACACGTAGCAACCCATAATGTAATCATTTAAATGCAATAAAAATGCATAATGTAATAAAAGGCTGATGTAATTAAAAAATGAACGCATACCTTAGTAGATTTTATACAATGTCATAATGTGTTATGGACAGCTCACACTGTAATAAATGTTCATACTGTAATAATGGCCCATAAGGTTGGGGGGGAGTCTTAAACTGTAATATTTATTACCTCTGTTGATAAATGTAAACTTTTTTTTCGTGATGATATGGTGATATATATGGTGATATGGCGAGGGGTCAAAAATGAATGAAGGATGTGCTAATATTTTATGCGTCAACAATACAAATGAAGCTTGTTTTTTCCAGTCAAGGGATGATAAGTCGTTATTGCAAAACAACGCTCAAGTTGTAATTAAATATTAAGATACAATAATATGACAATTGACTGTGCCACTACTAAATATGTGATGTAAGATCTGGTGTGACAAGAATATGATCAAAGGTTCTCCAAATTAGCATAAAGAATTCACTTGTTTTTAAACTAGCCGTTATATCACCCCCAGGGCCCAAAGACTGTTTCGTGGACGACGGCGATTCGTACCGCGGGAACGTCAGCGAGACGGACGACGGCCACGAGTGTCTCTACTGGAACTCTCACTTCATCCTGGAGAGTGGAACCAACCCCTTCAGCTCCTACGAGGACGACAGCGGACTGGGACCGCACAACTTCTGCAGGTCCCCTTCAGAACCCCATTTAGACCTGGTCATGATGAGGATGGTTCTATAGAAATGTGCTCTCACACACTTTCACGTCAACGGTTTCCGAAACATGAAGTAAACAAATATTTTCCACTCATGCATGTTTCTGTGTTCCAGAAACCCAGATGGAGACGCAATGCCTTGGTGCTTCTTCAGAAGAGGCCAGAACCTGTGGTGGGACTACTGTGATGTAACGGAGTGCCCTGATACCACAGGTCAGAGAGAGAGAGGGAGAGAGGCAGAGGGAGGGGGAGAGGGAGGGAGGGAGGGAGGGAGAGAGAGAGACCTTTACAAGTAACAGGGAGTACTTTTTGCAGTTTCCCAAACTCCCATTCATTAACGCCATTACAGTCTCCTCTTGCCTATGCCATGTAAACTGACCTGATGCATGAGTGTGCTCTCAGAGTGAAACACATTTCACATAAGAAGGGCAGTAATCAGTCAGTATTACTGTATGTCTATATCAGCAGACGGGATAATGTGATTGTGGATATTGTACTATTGGCATAAGTACTCCCTCTGTATTGACAAGTAGGGCTTAAAAGAACTGGACCAGTGCCAAACTGCGTTTCCTGGAAAATAATTCAATGTGTCTGAACTTGTACTGAATTGTTGAAAGTGTCTGAATGAGTAAAGTACTACTTTTTCAGAGAAGTAATTACTCTTACACATTACACATTTTAGAAGTAAACACTGGTAGAATGTCAAATTTATTATAGCAGGCGACTGCTTGTGAATTTATTTGCTCTTCTTTCCTGACAAGAGGCAAAAATAATAAGGTTTTGCACATTATTTGCACATTATTTTGTATTTCCAGATGATGATGGAGATGATGAAGTATCACCCCCCTGGTCCCCAGCCTAAGCCGACTGCCCCACAGCCCAAACCGACTGCCCCGCAGCCCAAACCCACTGCCCCACAGCCCAAACCCACTGCCCCCCAGCCAAAACCAACCGAGACCCCATCCAAACCGGAACAGTTCACGGACTGTGGGAAACCCCAGCCTAGGAAGGCCCTCACGCGTATATACGGAGGTCTGAAGGTGAACCCCGGGGCTCTGCCTTGGCAGGTGTCCCTGCAGTCGAGGCGTAAGGGATCCAGCCTTCCCTACAGACACCTGTGCGGCGGGGTCCTCATTAAGAGCTGCTGGGTGCTGACCGCCGCCCACTGCATGTAAGCCGTTGGTGTTAGCGCTGCTTCAAAATCACGCCTGCATGAACTGAGCAATGCAACTACAGTACTGTAATGATCTCTCGTGCAAAACCAACGAGAGCTATATGGCCCCAACAGTGCTGCTCATTACACAGAGCACTATTGCAACTGTCTGCGCTGAAACGGACATACATGATATGCTGACACACACACACACACACACACACACACACACACACACACACACACACACACACACACACACACCGCTGCAGCTGGGTGTAGCTGGGTGTCCAGACAGTCTTGAGTGGTGCCTTTGGAGTCAGGCACAGTTGTTGGCTGACTATGGTTTTTCGACTACTGGGTCTGGTGTGGGGAAAATGTATCTGTATACCTCAACTTTAGCAGACATATACAGTAATATACGGTGATATACTGTATGCGCAATGGTACGATTTGGGAGTTTACCGGAGAGTAAAGATGGAGTTTCTTGCGCAGTGAATTGGTGACTAAAAATGAATCTAAAAAAAGACTAAACACTTGGCTTCCCATGATGCCAATAGTGGAATTGCAGCTCTCCGTACTCAGACATACAGAGACACATACAGTACTTCCCTACATACATAGGTACATGAATACACGGCAGGCACCACTCAAAAGTAAAACTCATTTGTTCTGTCATTTCTAAGGGAATATTTAACATATGTCTTTTCCAAGCTCTCATTGGGGTACAATCATTTACAGTATATGCTGCCAACTAACAGTGTATTTGACACTGACTGTATTTTTGAGCAGTGATCCAAAGAACGAATATGAGGTGGTGGCAGGAAGTTTGTCGCTGGATTTGCAAGAGCCCATGGAGCAAACGCTGGCCGTGGAGGAGGCCATCGTCCATGAGAACTACAGAGAGACGCCCGCCGCCGTTTACAATGACATAGGTCAGTGGTTTCCAACTCTTTTCATATCAAGGCCTGACTGGCCCATTATTTATTCGGGCATTTCAGTCATTGAATTTGATGTACAGCCTGTAACAGTCTCTCAAGGGTGCATTTGGTTACCAGCCCTCCATCATGGTTACCAGCCCTCCCCACAAGGACCACTGGTGGTCCCCAGACCACTAGTGGAAATGATAATGGCTAAATGTCAGGGGCGGATGTAACATGTCCCGTTTGGGGGGGCAAGAGAACATGTTGGAGGGGCAAGAGAAAATGGTATGGGGGCGGCTTCAGCGGATGAATGCCGCACCCATACCATTTTCAGTTACAGGACTTTTATAAGGCAAGTCTAAGCAGCAATAATAACATCAGTTGTTGTTGAAGTTACAACAGACACACAGCATGCATAAAGCTAAAGCTCTGACAGTTTTCTGTTTTCAACGATGAAATGCTGTTGGTTTAGTGGTGCTACAGCTGTAGTTAGTTAGAAGCAGTAGTAGTGTTTCAAATCATTTTAAATATAAGCACTTTAATTTGAAATATCGTGGGTTGTTTTGCATGCCATCATGTTTGGGGGGGCAGTCTGGGCATTTAGGGGGGGACATTGCCCCCCCCATGCCCATGCCTAGATCCGCCCCATGCTAAATGTCCTCCTCCGTCTTCTAGCCTTGTTGAAGCTGAAAGGTGTCGGCGGTGTCTGTGCCAGCGAGAGCCAGTTTGTGAAGGCCATCTGTCTGCCAGACGCTGCGTTTCCTGATGGGTCCGAGTGCACCATCGCTGGATGGGGCGCCACGGAGCACTGTAAGAATTTCAAACCGTTTTGTTTTAAATCACACCCGTGTGAAGTGATGTGCTCTGCTCTCCTACCCTCATACATAATCATATCACATCCTGGCCAATCACAATTGGCCTCCTCAGTTTTTGAGATGGTCTAAGGTCAATTGTTTTGGCTCTGTCTGGGGTTGAGTAAAACCTTTGGGAACCATACAGGGTTTAAGGGGTTGCCAAGAACGAAACCGTAGGAAATCTATATAGGCCAAGGGTTTTCAACCTTTTTCATACCAGGGCTCGCTATTTATTCTGCATTTTAACCACGGGCCACCATTTGTTGTTGATTTTAATCACATGAGAGGTTACCTCTCATGTGATTTTAGTCACATGACTCTGTCATGTGACATGATTTTAGTCACATTTTGCCAGATAACTGGCAAAATGTTGGTCAAAACAACAATTCTTCTACATTTGCTAATCAGGTAGATTCTTGAAAATGACATAATTCCAGATGTTTAAATACACAGTAATTCAACTCTTGTGATCGTAAAATTGAACCAAACGGTTCAATGAATTATTTTTCATTTCATTCCTGGCGGTGCATTCAGCTCAGTATGGTTCCAGCCACCTGCTGGATGCCCAGGTGATGCTCATCGACCAGCAGAAGTGCTCTGACAAGGCGGTCTATGGGAGCGCCATTGACGACAGCATGTTCTGCGCCGGCTACCTGCAAGGAGGGATAGACTCCTGCCAGGTCAGTGGAGGAATCTGTGTGTGTGTACGTGTGTGTGGCCGCGATGCTGGAAGTGAATTAAAAAGAAACGTTTTTGACCTTTGTAAGGTCTTGCAGCAGATTATGTGCCCTTTGAGCAGGGTCGGATTGACCTTTGGGCATACATCAAAATGGCCATTAATCTTCTACATTCTCTAGTTGTGTAGACCTAGGTTAATTCAGATGGTGAACATTTTAACTCTGTTAAAATGTGTAAACATGAAACCAAATGGACCCACAAGGGTCCATTTGGTTTCATTTTTACGCTCTCAAAGAGTTACATCTGGTTAAACCAACTTTCCATCATTTAGCCTGGGGACCACCTGGAATCCTCTCAGGGACCGCTGGTGGTCCCCGGACCACCTGTTGAAAACCCCTGTTGTATGTCATTCACATTTATAAAGGCTGTTCGTTCCATGTTTCCAGGGTGACTCTGGGGGACCGCTGACGTGTGAGAGGAATAATACCCATTTCCTTTACGGTCTTGTGAGCTGGGGAGACAAATGTGCAGAGAAGAATAAACCGGGCGTCTATGCTAAGGTCTCCCACTTCCTGGACTGGATCAAGGCGAAGACGCAAGCAGCATAGGTGTTGCTGTAACAGTACGTTTTAACAGGAGGCGACGACGGGCGAAGGAAAGGAGTTTTCTTGAACCCCATTATTTTGTCTAGGAGAGCCACCGATTCTGGCGAGAGCAGTCGAACGGGCCATGTGGGCGGGGCAATGTCGGACCAAAAGATAACTTCAATGATTTAGGCCAGGGGTTTTCAACCTTTTTGATATCAGGGACCACCATTTATTCAGTATTTGAGCCATGGACCACCATTTTGAGGACATTAAGCACCACAGACCCCAAAACTAAAGATTTCTTTTGTCCACAATTCAAGGCTGGATTTGGGGAAACAAAACAGTCAAACATACAGATCAACATGATGATGTGTATTGTTAACTCTTGAGAGTGTAAAAATGGAACCAAATGGACCCCGCAAGGGTCCATTTGGTTTCATTTTTACGTTCTCAAGAGTTACATCTGGTTAACCAACTTAGCTGGGGACCACCTGGAACCCTCTCAAGGACCACTGGTGGTCCCCGGAAAACCTGATTTAGGCTACAGCCAATGAAATTCAACGCCTGGTTTTCATCGGCGGCTGTTAAAACGTACTGTAAAACGACGGCTTGGGGGGGGGGGTGTAATGTGGATGTTGTTTAATCCATGATCACTTGTTTGATTTATGCAGTGATTTTTGACACAAATAAACAGTTCTTTCATAATTCCAACGTGTATTATAGTATAGCCCACACGGTCAATGGGCAGTGCAGTGCAGCAAGCAGATCCAGTCCCCCAACTGCGTTATGAAGTGCGGCATACGAAGAGAGCAGGAAGGCAGTAAGCAATGACAACAATCTGCATAACAAGCCATAGAAACTAAGCTAATCTTGAGAAAAAGAAAACTGTAATTTTGACTCAACTGGTTCAAATGGTTTCGACTGGTTCAAAGCAGGGGCGGGTGTAGCATGTCCCATTTGGGGGGAAGGCAAGCTGAAGAACATGCTGGAGGGGCAAGAGAAAATGGTATGGGGGCGGCTTCATCGCCCTCATACCATTTTCGGTTACAGGACTTTTATTAGTCAAGTAAAGCATCAATAATAACATCAGTTGTTGTTGAAGTTGCAACAGACACGCAACATGCATAAAGCTAAAGGTCTGACTCAGAGAGTTTTCGGTTTTCAATGATGAAATTCTGTTGGTTTAGTGGTGCCAAAATTGTAGTTAGTAGTAGTAGTAGTGTTTCAAATCATTTTAAATATAAGCACTTTAATTTGAAATATCTTCGGTAGTTTTGCATGGCATTGTGTTGGGGGGGCAGACTGGGTATTTAGGGTGGCATTGCCCCCCCATGCCCATGCCTAGATCCGCCCCTGGTTCAAAGGCAAGAGCTCCACCTCTACTAGCAAAATCATACCGTGTTTTAGAGATGACAATGTGTCATCTTGGTTCTGCGCACACACATTGTAATGCGTTTGCTGTTCAATTTTTCACATTAAAAAAAGATTGTGTAGAACATTTCACGCAAATTAAGGCTGGACGGACATTTCGGCCAAACAAATATTGTCTGCAGGTAAAGACTTGAATAAAAAAAAATGATAAAGAAACGAATATCGGAAAATATTGCTATCGGAATAAATATTAAAATATGACCGTTAGTTTTTTTTTTGAAAAATCGGTAAAACTCATTTTACAGATATGTAAGTCTACAGTATAGAGCCACATAGTCTAGGAAAAATGTATGGGGAACCTTCCTCTAATTATAATAGAGTGGTGGCAGGCCTTGGTGCACGTGCTGTTGAGTTTTAGAAATCGCCCAAAATCACTGAATGCTCCCACAAAAGCCTGCATATATCGTATTGGTTGCTATCGGTTCATATAGTTATCGGAAATTAAGTTCAGTTCAGTACTTTATTGCCATATAAATGGTAAATGGTGCATTTATATAGCGCCTTTATCCAAGGCGCTTTACATAGTTTGTGCATCACATTCACCCATTCACCCACACATTCATACACTGATGGCAGTGGAAACCATGCAAGGTACCTACTAGCACATCAGGAGCAATTAGGGGTTCAGTGTCTTGCTCAAGGACACTTCGACACTAACTCTGCGGGAGCCCGGGATTGAACCAGCAACCTTGCGGTTACCATCCGGTGACTCTACCCCTGAGCCACTGCCGCCATGACCATATCAACAAGTTGATTGGAAATTGTGTTAGTGCAGAACAGAGGTTGGACAATATCGGGATATCGGTAAAAATAAAAGTCAATATCTTTGAGATTTTTAACGCAAATTGTTCCAATTCATGAAGAAAACCATGTATAAGCATTTTTGAACCTGCAAGAAATCAGGGTGGAACTTACAGGTCAATGTAGGTATTGTATTAGGGGGAGAAAAATAATTTTCACAAACAGCAATTTTCATTGGCTCATAAAACGTTGAAATTTTGTCCATATGGGGCCAAAGTTCAAGTGTAAGTGATTTTTGTGAATTTTGATCAAAAATATTGTAGTTCAGATTTTAACTGTTTTTCATATAATGCAATATGGTGGGTGTTCTAAAGGTCAGAGGTCAAACATCAGAACACGAAGGTTGTTCAACATAAGGAGCCTGTAAGGAGACACAGGTCTATATACTGTAAGTATCATTGTTGGCTGTTCATGACCTGTTGACGGTATGTGCATTCAAAGTGGCACCACCCTTTAATTGGCCAACGGTCACAGGCTTCCCATCGTCACTGTTTGCCAAGTTAACTCAATCACTGCTAAGCATTCCAGAAAAAAGGGGGTTTGAGCTGTGCGGAGCTCGTTGAGTGATGTCACTAGTGATGTCACTAATAAAAACAAAGGCCAATAAAAAACAAAGTCCTATAGCGACATACATGCCATATACCGTCTGAAAGAACACACTCGCTGCTTTCACGAGAAAAAAAATGCATTTATACCATCTATCGTTCAGGACTTATTGCCATTTGAATGCTATAGAGATATGAGCAGTTTTGTAAAGAGACATTGACAGACAAATACTGTATATACAGTATATGAACCAAATGAAGATATTGTACAATGCTATACACCAAATGACAGCCCTATTTGTCCACTTTCAGGGAAAAAAATACATTCATCCCATCTTCGTCTGTAATTGCCATTTGAATTCAACTTGCGTTGTGGGCCAACACTATATAATTTATGGAATAATATTTTTTTCAGGTCTATATAATATAATTATGTTGACAGTAATATATAAAAACATATACCGTATGAAAGGGCACACCCTGTGCTCTCATAAGAAAAAAAGAAAAACAATTATGCCATCTACAGTTCACCAGTTATTGAGGTTTTATGTCAGACATCCCTGCAATCCGTCTACGGATAATCAGTTGTATGGATGTCAGACAAATGCCTCGGATCTGCTGCTTGTGTGTGTGTGTGTGTGTGTGTGTGTGTGGGGTCGTGCTTGCTGTGCAGCTGAGTGCCGCACTTCGAGCTTGTAGATCTGCCACTTGCGCGTGCGTCGCGCACACACATGTTGATCACATGCTGTATGTTCGATCATTAGCCGACACTGGTGTCATATTTCACTACACTGCAGCTGCAGCAGAGGGGGCTGACAGAGAGACAGGGAGAGAGAGAGAGAGAGAGAGAGAGAGAGAGAGAGAGAGAGAAGGAGAGAAAGAAAGAATAGAATTCCCATGCCAGTACAATCACTAAATTTATCATTTATGTGCTCAGATTACATTATAATTGAACAAATGATGGTTTATGATCATTGTCTGCAAAACGTAATTAACCATTTGCCGCGTTGCGCGTCGCAATTAATCCAAAACCTTAGCAGACTGCACGGTTCAGCCAGAACAGCTATTCTTGGCAGAAGGAGAAGGACGAAACTTTGGGGACTGATTATGATTGGTCTCTTAAGTTTGTCTTCAACTGCAAGAATCTTAGACCACATCCTCGCAACGCAACAGTGGTCCCGGTTCGATTCTATGGTAAGGTTGCTCTTTTGGAACGATTTACTGCCCCCCAAAAAACACACGTCATGAACGTCTCAGAACGTCATTAGCGGTGAACACATCTGGGAATGCACTTATTTTCATACATCCTCTATACTGTCTTGCCCGCCGTCCGTGTGCTCTTCTCGGACCTGGGCGAGGTCCACGAACACCTGCTCCAACGATATCTGGCTCACGCCGTAGTCTTCCACGTTGTACTTCTCTTTGGCCGCCTCCATTGTCCCGAACACTCGTGCCAGGGTGACGGCCTCGCCGCTCAGGTGGTAGTGCACCATGCCCTGGTGCTCGTCCTTCAGCGTGCATCCTGGAAAGGTGCTTTCCATGAAACGCTTAAAACGCTGCAAGTTGCTCTCCTTCTCTTCTTCGGCGCCCGACACCTCTACCTCGCCGTAGCGCGCCACCTTCGCCTGCAGGGAGTAGCTGCCGCCGAACCTGCTCTTGATGTGCTGCGAGCTGCCCAGGCACCTCAGCCGGCCGCCTACCATGACGCCCACCCGAGTGCACAGGGCCTCGCACTCCTCCATGTCGTGGGTCGTGAGCACCAGGGCCTTGCTGGAGTCCCGTACGCCCACCATGGCGTTCCACAGCAGCCGCTTGGCCACGGGGTCCATGCCGGCCGACGGCTCGTCCAGCAGGACGACCAGCGGCCCCCCGATCAGGGCCACGCCAGCGCTCAGCTTCCTCTTGGTGCCGCCACTGTAGGCGGCGACCAGCATGTCAGCGTGGCGCTCCAGCAGCAGCCGCCGGAGGACTGCGCGCACACAGGTGGACGCGCGCGCCCCCTCTGGGATCCCTCGAAGCCTGGCGTACATGCGCAGAGTCTCCCTTCCCGTCATGTGTTCCAGGAGGGTGGTGTTGGACTGAGGGCAGTAGCCGGCATGCCGCCGCGTCTTTCCGACGGTGCTGCGGACGCTGTACCCGCCGATGTAGGCGTCCCCGGAGGTGATGGTCGCCTCCCCGGTCAGCATCTTGAAGGTGGAGGTCTTCCCGGCACCGTTAAAGCCTAGCAGGCCGAAGCACTCTCCTCTCCCCACGGCCAGGGACAGCCGGTCCACAGCCGGCGCGGTCCCCATACGTCCGTACACCTTGCTGAGCTCCCTGAGGATAAGGGGGCCTCCGCCACCGCCAGCCGCCGACTCCACGTCGGGCCACCCGCACTCCTGTACCCTCGCCCTCTCTGCGGCCACGTCGGCATCCTCTTCCTCCGGAGGCGAAGATGCCGAATCCCCCACCGCCTCCTCTGTTGGCCGCTGCTGAGCGACCCTTCTGGAGCGGAGGAGGGAACCGAGGAAATGTCGGAGGGTCCAGGCACTTTGTGTTTCAACGACGAAGACCAGTGCCATGAAGACTGCGCCCTGTACGGATAGAGACACTAGGAAACGGCCCACCCCGGGCCTGGACATGGACAAGTAGTTCTTTGACATCAAGCTTGCAAGGACAGGTTCCTTGCATTGATACATTGCAGGGGAGGAGGCACAGATAGAGGTGGCCTTGTAGTTGCGATAGAGCCACATAAAAGACCTGCCCAAGCAGTAGTTGGGGATTAACAGAAACATTGTGTTCAGGTCCTCCAACCACTGCAAATGTACCGCCGCCTCTGGGATATATACCATCTTATCCCAGAGGTAACCGAGAAACAAGGTGACGGCACCCGTTATTGCGTTTAAGGCGGCGAGGCACGTGTAAGCGGTGCCGGCGTTCTGGAACAGGAAGCTGAGCAGGTACACGAGGGGCACGACGGCCCAGCCGTACAGCGCCAGGATCAACAGCGCCTCCGCCAGGCGGGCCCCGCGGTACCCTGCGAAGGCCTCGCTGGCCCCGAGCGCCGCCAGCAAGGCAGCACAGGCCAGCAGGAAGTTCAGCAGGTCCCACAGCAGCGCCGAGAGCCAGAAAGGGGCGAGGTGGAGGCCAGCAACCCGCTGGGCATGCTTGGACCCGGTGGAGCGCTCAGTGACCAGCAGCAGTGAGAATGTGCTGGTCAGGGACACCACGGCGAACAGCACCATAAGCGCGAGGCTGAGGGCGACGCGTGGCAACCGCTTTATGATCAGTTCAAAATTGCGGGAGCTATTTTCGGAGAGCGACCGTGGCAGAGGCAAATTGCCGGTACGGATGGAAGCGTCATGCCCTGCCACGTGTTTGAACAGAGCGTTGTCCACCATCGCCAGAGATGTGGCCATGGTGTGGTAGCCTGCACCGTTGTAGTACGCTGTGGCATTCGTAAAGCCGCCGCTCTCGCGGAAGACGGTGCCCACCACATACCCACTGTTGATGTTGACCCCCTTTCGCCCTTGGGCCAGAAGGTACTCATTGACGTCGTTGACTTGGACGATCTCTGTGCCCGACTCACTGACCCCGGAGGCGTAGGCCTCTGCCAGGGAAGTTGCCTGCCAGTCACTGTCGTGGGCCACCACCGACATAGGGACTCTGGTGTGGCCGTAGCGGCTAAGATCCAGTCTCAGGTGTGGATGTATAGGGTCAGGCGTGGGGGCCACGAACATGGCCATGGGTATCATGAAGGCGAGGGGTACCAGGAACTGGGCCACTGCCAGCTTTTGGTTTCTCCAGGTGTACAGCGCTCTTTTCAGGAACATGGCGTAGAACTGCTGCACACACAACCTGAACCCCGTGTTGAGCTCTGTGTCCTCCGAGCTGAGTGTCTGGTTGGCACCGGCGGGTGTTGCAGCATTCTCTGCGGTCATCTTCTGGTTCTGTGGTGCGGGCGGCGTTTGGCTGGAATCCTCGGCCAGTTTCCCCACCCGGAGGAATACCTCCTCCATGGTGGTTATGGATGCTCCGTAGCTGGTGACCCCCAACCTCTCCCTATCCCCCTCCAGCTCTGCAAACAGTGCCTCGAACCTCCCGGCGCTCTCTTTGGGCAACGTGTAGGAGAGCTCTGTCCCCACGTTGCTCTCCAGCGTGGCGCCAGGGACGTGCGCGCGGATCCGCCGGGTGATCTCGGACACGTTGCATGTGTGCAGGTCCTTCGCGATGGCCAGGCAGTAACCGGTCCCGTACTTGCTCTTGAGGAAGAGTGGAGAGCCGCAGCATTGCAGCTCCCCGCCGCTCATGATAGCCACGCGGTCGCCCAGCCGGTCCGCCTCATCCATGAAGTGTGTAGTGATGGCGACGGTTCGCCCGCGCTTCTCGCCCTGCAGCAGGTTCCAGACAGCACGCCGTGCTAGCACGTCCATGCCCGCCGTGGGCTCGTCCAGCAGCACCACCCGGGAGCCGCCGCTCAGAGCCACGCCGATCGACAGCTTCCGCTTCATGCCACCGGAGAGGGTCCTGGCGAGGGCGTTCCGCTTGTCCCTCAGGTTCAGGACGGCGAGCATGCGTTCCACGTCCGTCAGGACCCAGTCCCGGGGGAGGCCCTTTAGCTGCGCGTAGAAGAGCAGGTGCTCGCTGACCGTCATGTCGTCGAACAGGATGTCATGTTGGGGACAGAAGCCCAGGCTGCGGCGGACCAGGGCCATGTCGCTGCGGATGTCATAGCCATTGACGAGGGCCCGCCCACGGGTGGGCGGGATCAGGCCGGTCAGCATGGACAGTGTGGTGGTTTTCCCAGCCCCGTTGTGACCCAGCAGCACTGTGATCTGTCCCTCGAACATGTTCACCGTGAGGTCCCGCACGGCCTGCCGCCGTATCCCGCCCATGACGAATTCCTTGGTCAGGCGTTTGAACGCGACCCCGGCCACCAGTCCAGTGGGTTCATCCTCCATGAACTCGCGCCTATCTGCACTCCTGGAGACCTCCACCTCCCCCTCTTCTTCCCCGTTCCCACCGCAGGGGCTGCCGCGCCAGTAGGAGGCCAAGGCGAAGAAGTGGTATGGCAGCGGCACGCCATACTTGCCAGGGAAGATGGCCTCCACGTACCACGCCACGAGGATGTACAGCAAGGTGTCCAGCAGCAGCATGCCCAGGGCCCATGCCAGGGTCGCGTCACGGTCCGCCGAGGCCGACTCGAACAGGCCGGACCAATGGACGCCCAGGCCTTTGGCCTCGAATGCGACAAAGACCTCGGCGCCCGTGGCCATGGCCACATTGGAGAAGAGGCAGGCGGAAGTCTTCTGGCCGCCATCCAGGAAGGCGTGAGGCAGGTAGCTCAGCGGGTAGATGAGGGCGGCCGCCCACGCCGCCACGTGGGCCCGCGAGAAGAAGGCGCTGACCATGAAGCTGAAGCTGATGGTGGCCACGGCGCAGGCCAGCAGGAAGACCAGCACCAGTGTGGGGTCGCTGTAGTGCAGCACAGCCGTGCGGACATCCGTGGGGTCCCAGCGGAACACGATGCGGATGTGCAGGAGCGCCACAACGGGGACGACGGAGACGGAGAGACAGAGGAGCGTTGAGAGGAACCAGGCGCTCAAATAGAGCCAGTTGCTGACGCCCATAATGCGCATGTACTCTCTGAGCCTGCTGTCCTTCTCCTGCACCAGGGCCCACGCTGCTCTGACCGCGGCATAGTAGAAGGCTAACACCGGCAGCAGCGGAAAAGCGATGTATGAGACGTACGCGGAGAAAGGGTCATTCCTGTATGCCGGGACTGGGAAGGGGGCCAGGTGCACTGCGGTCCGGTTCCACAGGGAATCCGCTGAGGTTTCGTTGTAGTACCTCATAATGGCCCGGTCCACCAAGTGTTGTAAGGCAAGAAAGTCCCTGTAAACCGTCATCCTTTCACGCTCCCACAGACCGGGGTCGTGGGACGGGTACTGGGGGAACAGGCTGTTGGTGTCCCAATCTTCTAAGTAGGGGAGTCGCAGATGGTAGCTCACCCGCCTAGGTGGCGGTCCTTCACGAGGGGAGGACTCTTCAAACACCACAGCGAAGATTTCCTGCTCCCAATCCGAGTTTGTCACATTGTTCTCGAGCTGCTGCTCCGTCTCGAACCGGAGTACCGAAAGGTTCCCGAAAAAGGGCCGAAATTGCTGAAGAGACCTTGCTACCTGCTCTGCCACTTCGGAGTCTTGTGGCACGTAGGCTATGTGTCGGTACTGTATATCCATGGCCAGCTCCTCTTCCTCAAAACGTGTATCGGGTTCATCTATCCCTGGCGCCATATTCCAGCGCAGAAAAACGAGGATGCATGCGAACAGCAGAGGCAGGGCCATTTCACACATGGTCGCCAGGATCCGACGTTTCCGCAGCACATAGTTCTTCCACAGCAGTAAGCTCAGCTGTCGGGTGAGACTCATTGCCGCCCTGTCCATCCGTTCTCCGTGTTTTGTTAGTCGCCGCCTTCTCGTTCTTCTCGTGGCGGGGGGCTTCTTCCTCAACGGCCGCTGTATAATAAAGCAACGTAATAAGAATTATTACAGCTGGGAGAGAAACGGAATGCACGTGCAACGGTATTTCTAATGGCCATGTGACGTCTTAAGCTTGTCATTTAGGGCCACGAGCAAACACCGGTAAGACGCCAAGGTGGACTTGCCAAGGTGGCAAGGGGACTTGCAGACGCTCTCTTTGCAGTATGTCAGTATAGTCAAGTACGTCAAAATATAGTGAGGGGCGCGGTCATCATCGTGACATAGCTCGTCATTTTGCTCATCAACATTATGATGTACGTTATACATTCATTGTCAGATATATACAGATATTGGGTGAAATTCCCAATCGCTGTGGTGTAGCCAGGTATGGTGTAAGTCCTCTCATTGGCTGCATGGTAGCAAATCAGGTTTGGGCCTGTGCTCATTGGCTGCATGGCAGCGAATCAGGTCTGGGGCCTTGAGATAGGCCCGAAAGCCTATACCACCAGGCCTGGGCCTACCAAATAATTACCCATAATAATTAAAACCAGTCATCAAGAACTTCAACTCATGATGAACAAAGCCTGGGAGTACAGTAACATTTTTACTTCCAGGTCCAGGTGACTTCTGGACCTTTTGACTTTCAGGTTTTAATTATTCTGGGTAATTATTTGTTAAGCCACCCGCTTCGACCTCTATCCATCGATTGAATAGACACTTATCAACAGAAATGTTACGATCCAATCGTGCCGGTATAGCAGATATTCAGATACCCGCCGGGCAAGTAGATATTTTGTATTCATTGCATCGGTGGATCACGGATACTACTAGTAGGGCGGGGCGAAGGAAGTTTTACTGAAGTTATGGTTAGGGTTAGGTTAGGTTTAGGCATAAGTTTACTGAGGTTAAGTTTAGGGTTGGGGTTAGGTGTAGGCATAGCCTAGTTTTACTGAGGTTATGTTTAGGGTTTAGGATTAGGCTAGGGTTAGGGTTAGACGGTGCTTTATGCGGTTACTAACCCTAAACAGAACTTCAGTAAAACTATGCTTCGCCCCGCCCTACTAGTAGTAGCCGTGATCCACCGATGCAATGAATACAAAATATCTACTTGCCCGGCGGGTATCTGAATATCTGCTATACCGGCACGATTGGATCATAACATTTCTGTTGATAAGTGTCTATTCAATCGATGGATAGAGGTCGAAGCGGCTAGTTAAGCTCAGGACCAGGGCTGGTGGTATAGGCTTTCGGCCTACACCAAGGCCCCAGACCTGATTTGCTGCCATGCAGACAATGAGAAGACTTACACCATACCTGCTACACCACAGCGATTGAGAATTGCACCCATTGCCAGTAAGGTGGGTGCAACCTCCCACAGCCCATTCATCCAAATAGGAAAGTCCTATTTAATTGTATTAAAGTCTTTAATACGATTAAATAGTACCTTTTCTTTGAAGAGTTTGAGCTTCTTGAATTTAAGCAGCATCAAACTCATCAACATTGCAGAAAACTTATTCTCTTTCAATCTGTAAAATTTTTGTTTCATAAAAATCCACTTGAGACATGTTATGAGCTACTTCCTGTCAAGAAATCCTCTGCAGGTTAAAATTCAGGAAAAGAACTCTCCATAACTGTTTAAAAAATAAAAATAGCAAAAGCTGCAGATTGGCATCCTTATGAATATGAAGTTAAGAGGTTTCTGACCATGACATCTGATCCATATTTACTTGCGTGAGAGGAGCGGGCTCAAGTTAAGTGTTTGGTGTGTGGTTGTCGGTCTTTGACCATCCCTCGAAGTACTTCGATTGGCTGGTTTAGGTGATGACATGATGGTGATGTAATTAAGAGATCTTTATTGTATTGTTATTAGCATTATCTCCTGGAGGTGTATCATCATGTTTGGGGGATACAGAGTGGATTGTACGTATATACCGCAATACCCTCTGATCATGTGTTTATCTTAGACCTAAATCCAAGTCTTAAAGGGGTATTATAAACTGTCTGGTGTGTTCACATGAGACTGAGTAGAATAAAATAAAATGACCAAAAGTTCTTTTGAAAGTGGAATATCCCTTTAAGACATTATGTGAACGATCTGTACTCAGTTACTTCTCGATCAGCCTAAACTGCCACGCAACATCAGGTGGGAGTTGAACAACTGGAAGATATGCTCAGACAGCCATGATTACACACAAAAAAAAGTTCAGAGTTCAAAAGTTCAAATTAAAAGTTTATTT
Organism: Benthosema pterotum; assembly: GCA_039105355.1. Taxonomy (NCBI): domain Eukaryota; kingdom Metazoa; phylum Chordata; class Actinopteri; order Myctophiformes; family Myctophidae; genus Benthosema; species Benthosema pterotum. The sequence continues at coordinate 1,149,104 of CM076974.1, forward strand.
TCTGATGAATATAAAATCAAAGTTTATTTTCAGACTAATACGTGTGTTTTTAATGTGCCTGTTCCACTCGCGCACAAGTTTGCACTCTACTGAGTGCTGATATAGTTAATCTTTAGCGGTCAGTACCACTCAATCTCAAAGGCCTGACCTAAAAAAACCTGAAATATTTCTATTTCAGCATCAAATAAAGTTAATTATGGAATACTGTACATACTGTACAGAATCTATGGATTCATGGGGGGTGCTGGTTGGTGCCTTGAATGATCTCCGCCACCATCGATGTATGGGTGAATGTGATGCACCTCGTTCTATGGGTGAATGTATAGCGCCTTGGATAAAGGCGCTATACCACTAAAACATGCAGGAAACATAGCAGGGTGACAGCCATATAGTGACCGAATGGACAGATTCTACAGGTTTTCACAGTAATCTTGCTTTCTACGTTTGCAATAGAATGTCACTATGAATGCCACTGCATTGAAGAGAACCTCCTTCAATGCGTTCAACATGTTTTGTTGGCTTTCGTGTTGCAAGCTGCTAGTGTGTGCGGTCATCACATATGGCCAGATCAGCACTCTGTAGAGTGCATACATGCGTGTTGTGCACAGGTAGACCGTGGCCTACTTGTGCATGAGCGGAGTGGGGTAATACTCATGACTTTAGTTTTAAAGGTCTCCTAAGTTACCTCACAATTAAGTCCCCATTAAATCACACAATTACGTCACCTCCAACCAGCCAACCAGGGTGCCCAGCCAACCAGGTTTGCCGACTGCGCACCACTGCACACCGATCGCTTAGCCTGCACCCGCTCCTCTCACGCAAGTAAATAATATCGCAGTGTCACTTGCGAGATATTTACTGTCTATGACATTACTAGGCAATGGTTTGTGACGTCAGCACAGAAGCCACTCAATCATATATTGCCGTAGATGCCTTGAGGCGGCGAGCAAGACTTACAGTTCGAGGCAACTATCCCGAACACCGACGTTTTCCGTCACATGACTGTCAACCTGAAAGGGAGTTGCGTTTACACTGCTTTGCATGATCATCAAAGAATATCGCTTTGTCCTCCCCGTCTCGATGTCGGAATTCAAGGTGGGCCAGCGCTACTCGACTGCGTTAGCCAGCAAGACAATATCGGGCAGAGACCAGGGCGTACAGGTGCTGCGCAACGAGCCCTACAGTAGAGACGGGGAGGAAGGACAGTACACGCACAAGATCTATCGCATGTCAAACTTGCCTAAGTTCATCACCTGGCTCTTTCCCAAATCTGCCCTTTTCCATGAGGAGGCCTGGAACGCGTACCCCATTTGCCGGACCATCATCACAAACGAGCACATGAAGGATAACTTTCTGATCAAGATTGATACGCGGCACAAGCCCGACCTGGGAGAGGAGGACAACGTTCATGGGTTGGACGAGGAGGAATGGAAGAAGGTCGAGGTTGTTCACATCAACATTGCAGACAGAAGTCAAGTTCCTAGAGAGGACTACGACCACGAGGCAGATCCCGCCATATTCGAATCACAGAAGACGGAAAGGGGTCCCCTTGGACGCAACTGGAAGAACGAACTCGCTGACGTGAATTGTCCTCATATGTGCGTCTACAAATTAGTCAAGGTCAAGGTCAAGTGGTTTGGTGTCCAGACTAGGACTGAGGAATATATACAGGCACGGCAAAAGCGCATTTTGACCCTCTTCCACAGACAGCTGTTTTGCTGGATCGACAAATGGATCGACATGACGATGGAGGATGTATGTCGCCTGGAGGATGAAGTTAAGAATGACCTGAACGCTATGCAGAACATTGAAAACACAGGCCTGGGTCTCAGTGAGTGATACTACAAGTTACAACCCAGCATTCAAAATCAGAAAACATCTGGTATCCCGTAATTGAGGGTATCTGCCAGGTCAATGCGCACTATGTATAGCGCCTTGGATAAAGGCGCCATACCACTAAAACATGCAGGAAGCATAGCAGGGTAACAGCCATATAGTGGTGGTGTGACAGAATGGACAGATTCTACAGGTTTTCACAGTAATCTTGCTTTCTACGTTTGCAATAGAATGTCGCTCTGAATGCCACTGCATTGAAGAGAACCTCCTTCAATGTTTTGTTGGCTTTCGTGTTGCTAGCTGCTAGTGTGATCACATATGGCCGACTAGATCAGCACTCTGTAGAGTGCATACAACATGCGTGTTGCGCACAAGTCGACCGTGGCCTACTTGTGCATGAGCGGAGTGGGGTAATACTCATGACTTTAGTTTTAAAGGTCTCCCAATTTCCCTCACAATTAAGTCCCCATTAAATCACACAATTACGTCACCTCCAACCAGCCAACCAGGGTGCCCCGAGGTTTGCCGACTGCGCACCACTGCACACCGATCGCTTAGCCTGCACCCGCTCCTCTCACGCAAGTAAATAATATCGCAGTGTCACTTGCGAGATATTTACTGTCTATGACATTACTAGGCAATGGTTTGTGACGTCAGCACAGATGCCACTCAATCATATATTGCCGTAGATGCCTTGAGGTGGCGAGCAAGACTTACAGTTCGAGGCAACTATCCCGAACACCGACGTTTTCCGTTACATGACCGTCAACCTGAAAGGGAGTTGCGTTTATACTGCTCTGCATGTTGCTCGCACTGTAAACAAGTCAGCATGATCATCAAAGAATATCGCTTTGTCCTCCCTCTCTCGATGTCGGAATTCAAGGTGGGCCAGCGCTACTCGACTGCGTTAGCCAGCAAGACAATATCGGGCAGAGACCAGGGCGTACAGGTGCTGCGCAACGAGCCCTACAGTAGAGACGGGGAGGAAGGACAGTACACGCACAAGATCTATCGCACGTCAAACTTGCCTAAGTTCATCACCTGGCTCTTTCCCAAATCTGCCCTTTTCCATGAGGAGGCCTGGAACGCGTACCCCATTTGCCGGACCATCATCACAAACGAGCACATGAAGGATAACTTTCTGATCAAGATTGATACGCGGCACAAGCCCGACCTGGGAGAGGAGGACAACGTTCATGGGTTGGACGAGGAGGAATGGAAGAAGGTCGAGGTTGTTCACATCAACATTGCAGACAGAAGTCAAGTTCCTAGAGAGGACTACGACCACGAGGCAGATCCCGCCATATTCGAATCACAGAAGACGGAAAGGGGTCCCCTTGGACGCAACTGGAAGAACGAACTCGCTGACGTGAATTGTCCTCATATGTGCGTCTACAAATTAGTCAAGGTCAAGTTCAAGTTTTTTGGTTTCCAGAGGAAGTACGAGGAAGGTATACAGGCACAGCATAAACGCATTTTTACCCTCTTCCACAGACAGCTGTTTTGCTGGATCGACAAATGGATCGACATGACGATGGAGGATGTATGTCGTCTGGAGGATGAAATTAAGAATGACCTGAACGCTATGCAGAACATTGAAAACACAGGCCTGGGTCTCAGTGAGTGATACTACAAGTGATACTACAAGTTACAGCATTCAAGATCAGAAAACATCTGGTATCATCGTAATTGAGAGTATCTGCCCATTCAATGCGCACTGAACACGGGCAAATACTTACTCAATTCTGATTCTGGCCCTTGGAATTAGCTTTGGTTGTAAGCTTTATAGTACAGGATGACCAAACGAGGCCGTGTTCGGCTTCTGAGCAAACCCAGCCTCGGAAGTATTGCTAACCAGGCCAACATCAGCCATTACCTAGAAATGCCCAATTGTGCCCTGCCCACAAGTTGGCCATGAGTGGCCTACATGTGTGTGAACAGTGCGCACAACTGACTCTTATCACCAGAGTTGACTGCTGGCCTACATATGTTTCTGTAAAAATGATGGTTCCCGATTGACCAAGGTATTCCCGGACATACACAGCACTTGCACTCTGTTTGGCAAGTAATTACTGTTATTCTACGGTATCTCTATATGTATTCCCCCTCTAAATATGGTATGTGGAAATGTGTGCGTCCGTAATGGAGATCCTGAATTCCCCCAAGTTGTGGCCTCTGCCAGCTACCCTGACATGGCTGCCTACATTATAGTACCCGCTGACGAACTGGTACTGTATTTGTAACTTAATATTATTATTCTTGGCAACATTTTTTTTAAGCCTGTCTGCGAATTGTCTTTTTTAATATGTACTTGTTAACAGCACTATATAGTATTCAAGAGTGCCTGTTGTGTTTGTAGTACAGTACCACAATTTAGAACGAGCGACTGCTCTTCTACCCCGTGTTTTATGAGGATTTCAGAAGTAAATTTCAATGGTGTAATAATTGAAAGTAATAAATCCGCCTGGCCTCCCAGCTGGCACCTGTATTGAATTATGTTATACTGTACATGTTAAATGGTGTATATAGCGGCTTTATCCGAGGCCGATTGATTGTGTATCCCATTCACCCTTTCACATACCAATTGCAGAAAAAGGTACTGACCAGAACATCAGGAGCACCCTGTTATGCTAAGTAATGCTATATTATGTAATGGCAAGTTATTGCCACATAACCCTTGTTTACTTTCAGCCATGGCCGATTAGCTGAACAGCCAATGGATGGTGTCTCGTCTCCAGCTTCTATCCTGTCTCTTCGGCCTACCTCGGTCTGCCTGGATCGGACGCCATTTTATAGCCCTATGTTACATTGAGGGGCAAAGTGGCATCAGCTCTTTTCAGCTTCACATTACTTAAAGTGATCAGGTCATCCCTGTTTAGGTGATGATGTAATGGTGATGTAATTAAGAGATCCTTATAAGTATTTATAAGTACCTCGCTCTTCTCGTGCACAAGTACGCCATAGCCGACTGTGTGCAATGCACAAGTTGGCACTCTACTGAGTGCAGTTCTAGTTAATAGTAATCTCTAAAAGGGTGAATCTTTGCAATAATGTTATTTTTCAGAAAGGAAGCCATTAAGGGTCAAATGTCCATGACAAAAAGATTAGCGGTTGTTCCAGTCTCAGTTGGTTCAAACAATGCTCCGACAGATCAGGAAAGTATCATCATCACATCACGGCTAAAATACTGAATATCTTTCTCTTCACGTATTTCCACCCCTCGCAAGTTCCTCCCGCCGGTTTCTATCCTCCCTTCATCTACAATTTCATAATTTCTGTCTGTTTTGGGCATTCAGGCATTCGCCCCAAAGCGGTACAGCTAGAGGTTTGAAGTGCGCAGCGGTGAGGTTGAATTTGGCGGTAACAACCTCTTACAGCTTGGACTACAAAAGGTGCACACAACCACATGTTTTACACACATTTGGGGTGTCACAATACATTTTAACAGCGATTTGATACGTATCATGATACGTTGTTGAGAAATGATACATGCACGATATTGGTTCAAAATCGAAATAGTAACTATTTACCAAATGAAGGTGTGAAACAGGGATGGTGCAGGTTTTTAAGGGCAAATGTATTAAAAAAGTTGGTTAAACTGATTATTTATAGGGTTACGCGTTCCCCTAAATATTTTCAGTTGACTCAATTAGTATTTTAAAACATTGACTGAACGACAAACTCTTTGTTGGCTATTAATTCAGCCAATAGCTTAATCATCGTTGACAGAACGAAAGACTGCTGGCTCTACATTCACTCAACTAGAATGTATTAGTCATTACAACTATTTGTTATGCAGTAATAATTGAGTGAATATTCTAATAATGATTAACTGAATTAACATTTAAATATGATATAATGAAATAAAAAACACATTTACTTTATTTTTTTTATTTGTGCTAAAGTAGACATTTAAATTCAAACAATTACAAATCAACATTGGAACAGAATCCAGGCAACACCGGTCTTAAAATTGCTAACAGTATAGTAAATATAGTAAAGTACAATGTATACATTACATTATCAGTGTGGAAAAAATGTGAATATCTCAAGGACGCTTCAACCACTTGAAATAATTGGTCCTCATTACTGTTCATGATAAAATGGCACCTCCTCCCCCCCTTTTATCTCATAGGAGGACTGGGCAGTTCAGGACCTGTGGATAGGTTATCCTATGATGTTACAGGTCCAGTTTCTGAAGTGGACACAGCCTGATGCTAACTATAATACATCATGGGCAGTAGTAAGACCAATTATATTAAGGTTTTTGAAATCTTAAAGTATGACGTTTTGCATCAACAGTGGCAACATGCTGTTGATAGACATTTCAATAAAACATTCAAGAACATTTTTCACCATACAACTTCAAGTAATGTACATGCATGGAATAAAGGAATGATGAGGTATTGTATACTTTGTATACTTTAAAGTAAAAAGTGTATTCCAAATGCATTATAGACAAAAGAAAAATATAACGGATCAACCCTTCAAATCAACTGACCCTTATAAAAAAAATGTTTGTGCATAAAACAGCAAGAAAAAAAAATCATGCTTCACATAGTGAGAACAAATAGCCATCAAGTATGACCTCCTAGTGTGTGTTCTCTTTAAGAACACAGAGAAATTGGTAAATTTCCATAGAGCTACATCTTTGCAAGAGGGTTTACAGAAAATATGCCAATATCAATTAGGTTTTTTGGACACTGCGAAAGACATGCACTGTTGCAAACCTTCATAGACAATACTCAAGTTTGGCTTAATGTTCAAAGCATGCCTGGTGGTGTGCCAATGAGCAAGGCAGATAAACAAGTGAGGTAGTCATGTTGCAGTACATCGCAAGAAGACACCACAGCTGAGGGTTTTGTCGGTTTGTCCACGTTTCTCAGCATACATTAACAACTTCTGCATTACCTCAAAGACGTTTAACCACTCCAGGGGATAAGCGATGTTGACAGCAAAGATGAAACCGAATAGAAACTCCAAGGGCAGTCGGGGGATCTGGTAGGTTGTCACAGAATTGCCCCCCCATCAAGGACAACTGCAGCTCTCGACGCAGCTTGCTTCATGGAAGCCCCACAACTTGCAGGATACACGTTGGCATGGGACTTGAGGCTTCGACCACGCCGTCTGGCTATAGCTGGAGCACATTAATAAAAAGGAAATTAAAATCAATATTGACGATATTGATTGACGGATGGATGTTCTCCTTGAAATTCTGATTTACCTGCAGGTCTTGAAAAGCTCGGTCTTCTCCCACCCTTCTCTCAACTCAGTCTTCTCCCCGGTAATACTGCAGAACTTTGACACCCTCCAATGTTTGATGATCTCTGTCTGGATACAGAGGGCAAGTCAAGTCACTTGTATTTTATAGCCATTTCATACAACATGTGTAAACTCAAAGTTCTAAACCATGACAAAGTAAACAGGAACAATTTAAAACAAAAAACAGCAATGAAATGCTTCACTCCTTCAGACATAATGTGCGAATGAAGTGGGCAAGCTCATTTCACGTCTAGATTCTATAGGCTGAATCATTTTAACAGCACTGTATGTATACTGAAAATAGTTACTACTGAAAAATCAGAATGTCAAGCTCACAATGCCACAATGTAACACTTTAACTGTGAGGAAATCTGAACACCCAGGTTCACATGGTTAAGACATGTGTACATTATTCTCCATTTTACCTCATCTAGACTCTTTGGAGTTCTTCGTGTCTCATGAGTGGGGTGGTGAGCTACGGTACTCATCCAAGGAGGTGAACGTTCCCGGCAATTCTTTTTGAATTCTGCATATACCTGCACAACAATAAGATAAAGATGAAACAACATGCCCTTTATTTAATGTTGGAGTATAAAAAAAACAGAATGCGAAAATTCGCACTGGCAACACTGCATCCACAGTCTTACTTGTTTGCTTGGTTCTTGACTAGATGTGACAGCTTGTTGGGCCGCTGGACGTACACACGAGGTTGCCCGATTGTGCATGCGAGGTTGCCACAGCCAGTAGCCGCAACTTGACTGTTGACCTGCCAAACGTGACACTGGGCCTAGAGAAAAATGACAGAAAAAATAATGAATAAACATAACTCTGCTAAGATATAAGCCAGGCAAACTAACTGGCCAGTGAGGTCAAATGGCACCTTACATTTGATCGAAGATAGGGTCTGTGAAATTAGATTTACAACCATGACTTAATAAGACATGTCTAGGTTCAGAAACGGTTGCTAGTGTTAAAGGACCACTTTGCAATATAATAGGTCCCCACTAATGTACATGATAAAATATCTATTTTTTCTACTCTCAGTAGAGCTGTGGGCAGTTCAGAAAGTCGTCCTCTAGTGACATTGATAAGGAAAACAAGCTATTAGAATCTGCAGGCTTTCTATTCCTGAAAATTTGCAATATTTTTTCAAAAGAATATTCTTTTTAAAAAGTCTGAACTATGCTGTCACTGGAAGACGGATTTCAGAACTGCCCACAGTCTTCCTACTTATGAGACACAGACTAAGTAGGAAAAAAGTGGTATTTTATAATGTGCATCCGTTAATATAAACAGTGGTGTAAAATAAATACAGATAATTATTTGACAATAGACATGTGACAGATACTTACAGGGTGCAAGTAATAGTAGGCAGTGCAGGTCTGTACTGGCTCGCTACAGTGTACTGGCTGTATTTCTGGGCCAGCAGAAGAAGCTGCCATGGGTAGAGAGATGACAAAAAGTTAAGATGGAAGCCAGGGTCTGCACAGTCAACTTATGGGGTGATTGAGGCCCAGGAACCAGGGTTTCTCAAAGGTAGACCCTATATGGTGCAATCAACATGAAAGTAGATATTCCTTGATCTAACAGGGGCAAACTAGGAATAAAGTGATATAAAATACAATAACAATTGGTTTTGTTTAATGGGAGATTTTATTAATAATAATAATGCATAGGTGACACGTGGGTGATACTTACATAGGCCAGGTAGTTAATGGGGACAATGTGCTGGCAGGGAACTCTTCCTAGCAGACCTGTGATGGGCTGAGATGACAGAACACAAATAAATAAAAACACAGCTAAGATGGCACAGCCAATTTATTTCAAGGTGCATTGTGAGCTTGTAGACATGTTGTGTTCACTAGTTGGGTGCTGGGCAAATGCATGGTATGGTGTCAGATTTACAGACTTGTAAGGGTACAATCTGTAAATCTGACACCATACAAATGGAACCAAATGCATTGACATAAGATAAATAGTGCTGCACAATACTTCAAGGAAAAGGTGCTTTCCTTAATGCCAAACAACTTATTTGGACAGCGGTCCATTTTGCTCCATGTGTACACTGTCAGAGTGAACGATGGTTTGAACGTCAGAGGTAGGATACAGGTACTTACAGATACAAGTCCAGTGAGTGCAGAATCAATGGAATGCCAAAACAGCGCTGGGGAAAGGCCCTGCAAACAAAAACACACGTATTGGCATTAAAGTGAAAGTTCTTAAAGTATGAAAAAACGGCACCAGAGGTAATGAAGAATCAATCAAAGTTTACTGACTTCTCTTGCAGTAAAAAGGCACAAAACGATGTGGTACAAAAACTGTGATAAACAAAAATATAAAGTGGCAAAGTTTCACGTGGAATCGTTCAGTCTCTGTGCAAATGAATATCACTGTTTCAATGAGTGAAAACAAGCTACGTAGCGTGTGTTCGTTCTTCTTTTTGCTTAGTGAGAATACACGGAGTAAACACAAGTTCTACTTCCTGTATACGCCTTCACAATAAGAGTGTGCAAAAACGTATTTTCTTTTAGAACAAAATAAGAACATTATGTGCAGAAATAATACTGTCAAGTATTCAGAACATCAAATAATAGTATTTCAAGTAATTGCTTTGTTTTAAGTGTAAACAGTAGGCTAACTCTTCTTTCTTTTAACTGTTTTGACTGTAAATAGTGCAATTCGTTTTTAGGATGTTTTCAACAACATATCAATTTCCTTAACTTCATCTTCAAAATAAAAGAAAGCATCATAAACGTTTTCTTAGTGCAGGTTAATATGAAATGAAATAAATCACAACAGGTATAACGCAGGGGTTTTCAACCTTTTTTACTCCAGGGACCACCATTTATTCAGGATTTGAGCCACGGCCCACAATTTGAGAATATTTTAGCCCCCACAAACCCCAAATCTAAAGATTTTTTTTTTTTTCACAATTCCTGGCTGGATTTGGGAAACAAAACAAGCAAAAGATACATTCCAAAATGGCTAATTCAGATGATGGATATTTTACCTCTTGAGAGTGTAAAAATGAAACCAAATGGACCCGCAAGGGTCCATTTGGTTTCATTTTTACGTTCTCAAGAGTTACATCTGCTTAACCAACTTAGCTGGGGACCACCTGAAACCCTTTCAAGGACCACTGGTGGTCCGCGGACCACCTGTTGAAAACCACTGGTATAAGTTATTAAAGCCTTCAGGACTGGCTTTCCAAGCTAGACGTGAGCTTCACAACTGAGGGGGGCTATATTCAATTTTATAAGTCGTTTTTTTCAGCTAGCTATGCTAAAAGTGAGCCAACACTAATGTGAATGCGGCTAAGCTAGTGAGCTGGCTAAGTTAGCCCACTAGTTAAAACTATGCCTAAACCTAACAATTAACCTAAACCTAAGCTCAGTAAAACTATGCCTAAACTGCGTGCCGAACCGGGAGGCGGGGGCCGGGGCGCACACCGCACAGGGAAAAACAACATTAAACTCACCGGAGTTGGGAAGCAACAGCTAGGTCAGCTAACTGGCTAGCTCGCTAGCATAACATGTTGAAGAAGCAAACGCAGTGTTTCTTACCTCGTCGCAACGCTTTTCCAGACGAAAGGGACGGAGTGCTTCAGAGGGTTCTCTCGGTTTCTGCCACTGATAGAGACTACAGATATAAAATTCTAATAATGTTCTGCTTCATTTGGCTGTGTCTGTGGTGCTATTTGCTGCACACAACAATGGCTGCTTGTTCTGGCTCCGTCTCTGTCTGACTCCGCCCACATTGTTTGAATTTGTTGAACCAACTTGTTCAAAAAAATTCACTCAATAACTGTATGTTAGTTGAGTCAATATCAGTCATTGTGGGTGTTCACCCAACAACAATTTATCACCTAACTCAATATTTTTTTAAAATAATTGTACAAACATTTTTTAACTGGCTTTCCCAATAATAGCACCATCAAAACATTGAGCCAATGGTCTATTTCAACTTGCCCCAGCAATCTTCTAATTGAGTCAATGTTCTAGTCGTTGGGTTTTTTACGGTGCAGGTTTTTAAGGGCAAATGTATTATAATGGATATACAAGGGTAAAAACAGTAATCTGGCACATACAGTAGGTGGACTTGTATTTGAACACAAGCTGTGTTTTTCCTCGTAAAATTGCTAAATACAATGCAATAAGTACTTAGTATCGGTAGTGATTCAATACTGATTCATTGCAAATCGCTATGATACAAAGACATATTTCTGTTTACCTAATGATATACCGGTACTTCAATTTTTAAATTAAAAAGGATGTATAAAGTTACCATATCATTACAACCCTAATATACGCACGTGCACATGGACAGAGAGAGCTCAATTTCAATGACAGTTCGATGACAGTTTAAGTTCAAGAAACAAAGGGCTCCATTTTCGTTACATGCTAAACCCCTTATCCCAAACCCCTTATCCCTTTTTTACTATTTTTAAAAACTTTTGGGAATAGTTCAATGTGCCAATTTATTGACACATTGTGAGCATGTAGACTGGCCATTTGAACTATTGAAAAATGCTTTTTTGAAATAGTTTAAAAAGGCAAAGAAGTTAAGGGATAAGGGGTTTAGCGGTGACGAAAATCTAGGCCTTTAGTTTCACAGTTTAAGGAGTTTAAGACTACGACTCCATCACAGTCACAACATAAGCCCAAAATAGGTAACTTTTCATCCACCAGTATTTTCTAATAATAGTAGTTAGCTGCTGCCAGTATTTTTCAATGTGGAACTCATATTTTAACTAGATCAGGACTTGGTAGAGTGCAAACTTGCGTGTTGGGCACAAGTAGGCCATTACCTACTTCTGTGTGAGCAAGCTAATACTTGAGTTAATGTTTAACGGTCTTTTACTTGCATCACCATTACGTTATCACCTAAACCGCCCACCCTGATTACGACGATCCAAGGCAGTGGTGGTGGGCACAGTATGTATTGACGTTAATTGACGGCAATAGCTCTTGTGTTAAGAAAGCAGGCAGCGCCGATGGGGTCCACCCCTTCCACTGACTTCTCTGGTTTCCATGACACTCCTCTACAGCGTACTTCTCCGAGTCCTCAATGTTGTTGTTTTCCTCAGACTTGCAAGCGAGGCTTATACTGTATGTGGAGGACCGGGTCATTCACCACTGGCGTCGCATGTCGGAGCGATCTTAAACTCCCCGCCCTGCCTGTATGTGGGCCTGACAGCGGCCTCTCTCCAAGGACAACTGGTAATGGGGGGGGCCGAGTGGTCAACACAGGCACCTGTTTGGAGCAGATAGTAGTCCTAAGTACCATTTCAAAGGACCGCCCCAGCAAAAATTGACATTGTTAGACAATAGTTTGTCTCATGTTAGATCAGATCTATAAGGTGTTTGAAGGTGATTACACCGGTCAGACCCTCTAGCTTGATGTTCTGCACATCCACGGATCCCCTTATCTCAATCTTAAATAAATAAAAATAAATAAAAAGAGGTGTTACATTTACGCTGTTCCGTTTGCGACCCACTCCGCAAAGTCACCATGATCATCAAAGAGTATCGAATCATCCTGCCCGGTGGAAGAGTACCGGGTGGGCAAGCTGTATGCGATAGCGGAGGAAAGCAAGATAAAGACAGATGCAGGGCAGGGTGTGGGACAGTACACGCACAAGATCTGTCGCATGTCCAACTTGCCTAATTTCTGTATAAAATGATATGAGTGTGACTTCATTGCCCATGGTGCAAAGTGTTACAGGCGATGAGGCCGCCAGTGTTGTAGTGGGACTTTAGAAGTGGGGGGACGCCTCTTAAAGGGGAATTCCAGCAATTTTCAATTTTTTCTGAGAGTGTACAAATGTGAACCAAATGGACCCGCGAGGGTCCATTCGGCCTCTCTCCAAGGACACAACTGGTAATGGGGGGGACCGAGTGGTCAAAACAACGCACAGGCAACTCTGTTTGGAGCAGAGTATGCCTAATTACCGTTTCAAATTCAGGACCACCCCCGCAAAAATTGGCATTGTTAGGCAATGGTTTGTGTCGTGTCTCGTGTTAGATCAGCTATAAGGTGTTTGAAGGTGACTACACCAGTTACACCCTCCAGCTTGATATTCTGCACATCCACGGTTCCCCTTGTCTCGACGGTTGTCAGGTTGAAGAGGTGTTGTATTTACGCCGTTCGCAGCCAGCTCTGCAAAGTCACCATGATCGTTAAAGAGTTTCGAATCGTCCTGCCCCTTTCGGTGGAAGAGTACCGTGTGGGCCAGCTGTATGCGATAGCGGAGGCAAGCAAGATAGAGACGGGTGCAGGGCAGGGCGTGGAAGTGTTGGTCAACGAGCCCTACGAGAAAGACGGCGAGGTGGGACAGTACACGCACAAGGTCTACCACATGAACTGTAAACTGCCCAAGATGATCACCATGTTTGCGCCGAGAGGTTCTCTTATATGCCACGAGGAGGCTTGGAATTCGTATCCTTATTGCCGGACCATTGTCACAAACGAGTACATGAAGGACAACTTTTTAATCAAGATCGAGACCTGGCACAAGCCCGACATGGGAGAGACGGACAACGTTCACGGGTTGGACGCAAAGGACTGGAAGAAAGCTGAGGTCGTTCACATTAACATTGCCGACAGAAGCCAGGTGTCATCGGGGGACTATAACCCTGACACGGATCCCGCCATATTCAAGTCGGAGAAAACCGAGAGAAGCCCACTGGGGCCCGACTGGAAGAAAGACGTGGCGAGCGATCCCACTCATCCTCACATGTGTGCCTACAAGCTAGTCACAGTCCACTTCAAGTGGCGTGGTTTTCAAACCAAGGTGGAGAAATACATACAGAATCAGGAGAGGCGCGTGTTTACCCTCTTCCACAGACAGCTGTTCTGCTGGATGGACAGATGGATTGACCTGTCCATGGAGGACATACGACGCCTGGAGGACGAAACTAAGAGGGAACTGGATGAGATCAGGAAGAACGGTGAATACAGGGGTATGGGCTTCACTGACTAATGAAACTGACCTGCCTGTCGTGGTGGAAGCATTACCCTACATTTCAGAGGAAAATGCATTTTATCCATTTCACATTATATTTATTGTCTCCACCAGGCAATGGGAAGAGAGTATGTTTCAGTTACAAGCTAATCTGTGGCACCGTTACCCTGATCAATGCCAATGATGAACCTCTGCTCAGAATTCCCAGAACGGTTTGTTATAATAACCAGGAGGCAGCTTTTCATATTTTTACCTGCACTGATCCGCATGAAACGTTGCATGCACCTACAGCACCTAGAGGATGAACTTTTGACCTGTATATTTCACATGTGCTTTTTATAGCACCACTGAGAGGCCAATCTTATAAAACAAATTATTTCATATACACGTTCTCGCTAGTCAGGTGCTCAAGACTGATCTGTCCGATATTTCATATTTCATCCTAATTGTCTGTAATTTGTTTTCAAAGTTTGCTGGATTGGCTCATTTTGAACAACAAGTATCAAATCACAGTGTACAATTTGCGTAAAAAACTTTAACACATTTTCCTACTAGGCAGAAAAATATAACAGCACCCTTTGTACATTGTCCTGTTATAGTGGCACCAACACTTGGATTTTTGCAAAACAAAATGCCCTAATCATACAATATCCATCAAAGGCATAAGCAGAAATGGCACCTTTTTCAACCAGGAGACCGCAGCCTGACCTGGTGGACACCTGTGCCCAGAAGGGCACCTTTTTCTAGTTTGCAGAATTTGATCACCCTTTATCCCTGTTTTAGTAATGCGGACAGTTCCACTTCAACCGTTTTGCCTAATGACCCCTAATGGCCAGGTTGGATCATTATAGGCATCAGGCACTTCCTTTTGCTGTAGTTTTTGCCCAGGACTAATCTCTCAAAGCTCAGCATAGTCAGGGACATATTCCTTGAGTTGCCTTCATGCATTTTTTTTCAACATTTGTGATGTATGTCTCAGTACCACTCACCGCAGACTGTCAGTCTGATTTCTTATACAGTAGGCTACATATTTTTTGAAATTGAAGTTTTTCTGAAAACAAAAAAAAAACAAAAAACAACAAACAAAAATGGATAAGGTGCTCCCCCATTTAACAAGCATTTTCTGATTAGCGTACCAGTACACATGGATACGTATTAAGCAGTTAGGCACACCCCTAAGCTTGAGCTTATTAAAAAGCTTGAAAAAATGATGTAAACGATCAAAGGCCCGAGATGCGTCAATAAACCCCACAAGCATTGTAGAGAGCCCTTCCTTCTATAAGTCTCAGCTGCTTCTTTCAGAGCATAAATGCACATGTCCGTACTATGCTTTGAATTAGAGCTAAACTGGTTGTCAAAGGATGCTTAAATAAACACTTAATCTGTCAAGAAGCAGATGTTCAAGAACTTTGGACATTATACTAGCAAGAGCTATGGGTTTATAGTTGTCTTTACTTCCAACTTTACCGCCCCTATCTTTGATTATGGGAACAAAACAACAGACAACATGGAGTCTGGTAAAGTACCATGAATCAAAGCACTGAAAGCAGTGTCTTTTCTTCTTCTATTTTTCCTCCTTGGAAAGGCTCACCTTTAACACAATTAAAAAGTGTTTCATAATGCTGCCTCCAAACAATATACAAACAACAATATAGCAATGTTTTAATCATTGCTATATTTAAGCTATTGGAAAAAATAGCAGACTACAAGCTCAAGCTCATAGATGATCTCCATGTGGGACAAACGGTGGTTGAAGATGTATGTATGGATGGATTGGTCACCCATTTATTTATTCATTATTACTTGCTTGCTACTTGTGTGAGCGGAGCGGGCACAGGTTAAGCCAGGGGAGCCCAACCAGTAGATTGGGATCTACCGGTAGATCTCGGCCTGATCTCAAGTAGATCTCGGGAGGTGTGGGGGGGAAAGAAAAAAAGGCGGTGGATAAGAAAATGCAATGGCAGTGTTTGTCCATGTCGGTTGTACTTACTGTATGTTGTACTGTTGTAGGCCTATTTATGACAAGTCTGTTGTACTTTATGCTTATATGGACATAAAGTAAAGTGGTAAAACAAAGTAGTGTTGCGTTGTTGTGAAGTTACTGCAGGCTGGCAACGATGCGTGTGGTTTGAAATGTTGATATTGGACTGGTAGATCCCGGAGGGGTTGGCTGCTGAAAAGTAGATCTTGGGTCAAAAAAGGTTGGGCACCCCTGTTCTATAGAAACATTTCAGCACCACAGACAGCTCCCTGTGCTTTTCTATAGAAACACTTCAGCACCACAGACAGCTCCCTGTGCTGTTCTATGTTCTATAGAAACATTTCAGCACCACAGACAGCTCCCTGTGCTGTATGTTATATAGAAACACTTCAGCACCACAGACAGCTCCCTGTGCTGTTCTATGTTCTATAGAAACACTTCAGCACCACAGACAGCTCCCTGTGCTGTTCTATGTTCTATAGAAATATTTCAGCACCACAGACAGCTCCCTTTGCTGTTCTATGTTATATAGAAACACTTCAGCACCACAGACAGCTCCCTGTGTTGTTCTATGTTATATAGAAACACTTCAGTACCACGGACAGCTCCCTGTGCTGTTCTATTATAGAAACACTTCAGCACCACAGACAGCTCCCTGTGTTGTTCTATGTTATATAGAAACACTTCAGTACCACAGACAGCTCCCTGTGCTGTTCTATTATAGAAACACTTCAGCACCACGGACAGCTCCCTGTGCTGTTCTATTATAGAAACACTTCAGCACCACAGACAGCTCCCTGTGCTGTTCTATGTTATATAGCAGGGGAGCCCTACCATTAGATCGGGATCTACCAGTAGATCTTGGCCTGATCATGAGTGGATCTTGGGAGATGTGGGGAGGAACGAAAAAAATGAGGTGGAAATGAAAAAAGAGCGATATTTTTGTGTGTATGTGTGTGTGCGTGTCTGTCTGTCTACGAAGCGGCTCATTTGGAGGATTGTTGTCTGCTGTCTGTGAACTGCCAACAGTATTGTTCAACGTGTAATGGACTGTTCTGCAACTTATAATGGACTATTCTGGACTGTTCTTATTATGATTGCATTTGCAATGGCAGTGTTTGCCCAAGTCTGTTGTAGGCCTATTTATGACAAGTCCGTTGTACTTTATGCTTATATGGACAATTGGACATAAAGTAAAGTGGTAAAATAACGTAGTGTTGTGTTGTTGTGAAGTTACTGCAGGCCGGCAACGATGCGTGTGTTTTGAAATGTTGATATTGGACTGGTAGATCCCGGAGGGGTTGGCTGCTGAAAGGCTCACCTTGGGAGGTGGACCCAGGGGTGCCCAACCTTTTTTGGACAATTGGACATAAAGTAAAGTGGTAAAATAACGTAGTGTTGTGTTGTTGTGAAGTTGCACCAATTGCTTAACCGTTAAGCAATTGGTGCATGGTGTGTGGTTGGTCGTAAGTAGGAAGCCTTTATAACTAATGTCATGAGTACCTGTATTAGCTCACTCACACACAAGTAGGCCATGACATCTTGTGTGCAACGTGCAACTTTGAACTCTGCCAAGTGTTGATCTAGTTCATTCATTCACTCATTCATATAAAATGGCACTCTTAATCATCATACATCAAAATACATCACATTTAGTGTTTAGCCAATCAAATAATCACAAATGTCATCACTTGTTTCCTGCCATCACTTCTACCTTAAATCAAATCCTGTATATCATGGGGTGATCAGCCAATCATCAGCCAGTGTTTGTGTTCACACAAACCCTCAAAGCGGGGCATAGGAGAGGTTGGTACCTCTAAAAATCACTAAGCTAACGCTTTCATGGAGCCCACATCATAAAGTTTATGATGCGGGCTCCATAGAAACTTTCTTGGTGGGGACTATAGACAGTAGAGCTTACATTGCCAAATTCGGGACATACCAGCGAAAACCGGAGTTGTCTGGCAACTGTTTGTCCGTGTGATGTCAGCCCAGAACCCACGCAGCCTATGGGAGGTGGACATATCTTTACTCTACAAAGTTGCTCTCATTCCCTTCATAGAACTATGTCTAGCTTCTTAGGGTCCACCCACAGCGGATCCTACATCAGCCGTTCCTACATCAGCCCCCCACAGAGGTCGTACGATCGGCCCCGTAGGCCCAACAAGACGGGTCCTGCACAGGTCAAATCCATCGCAGCGCTACGGCGCCGCTACCAACCGTACCCCCTGCCTTTCTCTGCTTCAGCCTCATCCGGCTCCCCCACCAAGGACCCTGCAAACTCAAGCGGTTCCCAGGGATTGGTGGGATTGAGGAACCTGGGAAATACCTGTTTCATGAACAGCATCCTGCAGTGTCTCAGTAACACACAAAGCCTGCAGGACTACTGCCTGGACAACTCTTACAGCAGAGACCTCAAAAGCAGCAGCACCACCACCAACAACACAGTCATGAAGGAATTCGCCAAGCTGATACAAACCATGTGGACGTCCTCCAACAGCAGCAAGGTTGTTAGCCCCTTCGAGTTCAAAGTTCAGTTCAAGAAGGTTTCCCCCATATTTGAGGGACTCAACCAGCACGACGCGCACGAGTTTCTGCGCTACCTTCTAGACGGCCTGCACAACGAGGTCAACAGAGTCACGGTCGGACCCAAGGCCAGCGCCGCTGGGGACTTTGACCACCTAACGGACGAGGAGAAAGGGAAGAGGATGTGGAGCAGATACCTGGAGAGAGAGGACAGTAAGATAGTCGACCTCTTCGCAGGCCAGCTGAAGAGCTCCCTGACCTGCAATAAGTGTGGTTTCTGCGCCACCGTCTTCGACCCCTTCTGGACCCTCTCTCTGCCCATCGCGGAGGGCCCCATGGTCAGCCTGACGGACTGCCTGCGTCTCTTCGCCAACGAGGACGTCCTCGATGGGGACGAGAAACCGACGTGCTCCAACTGCAAAGCTAGGAGCAGTTGCACCAAGAAGTTCACGGTACAGAGGTTTCCCAAGATATTAGTGCTTCACCTGAAGCGCTTTGGCCGTAGAGCGACGAGCAGCAAAGAGAAGAATTTCACTAAGGTGAAAACGTTTGTCAGCTTCCCTGTGCTAAACCTTGACCTGCGGGAGTTCGCCTCCGCAAGCATCACGGACAAAGCGGTGTACAACCTGCACGCGGTGTCCACCCACTCGGGCACGACTAGAAACAATGGTCACTATACGGCCTACTGCCGCAACCCCGCCTCGGGACAATGGTACACTTTCGATGACTCCAGAGTGACGGCTAGAGCGTTGTGCAACCAGGTGTGCAGTTTCGAAGCCTACGTGCTGTTCTACGAATTGGCCCCGTGAACGCGAGGCTCCGTTGGAGAGCATGGTAAAATAGAATGAATCACAGATGGAGATGAAAAGTGAGGATACCACATAAGGCATGGCCGCAGAACAAGGACATCTCTCAAATGCATCTCCAGTGAAATGTCCATTCCTGATGTTTTTTTTTTTTTTTTTTTAATTCTGGGAGGTCTCCCGCATTTACAAGTATTCATTGTGAATTACTTTATGTTCTGAGAGTAACACTTGTATAGAAGAGGAATTGAGCAAACAGATTTATAATTTGGTTTGAGGTTTGGTTTCAGGTTTATAATTTGGAATTATGAACTCAGAGTTTTGAACAGGATAACTGATTGTAAGTTTAGACCTTTGTGTGTTCTTACCGAGAGTGACCCCTTCTAAATCTAGTGGCAATAATGGACTTTTTTTTAACTTCACTAGAAGTAGTAATATCACAATGTATAAATGCTCAAATACAAGTAAAGGCCTGTATTTAAACCTTATCTGAGCACATAAATACAAATGTTGGTGGCATCAACGTATAAAGTATTCATTATTTCCAGAATTTGCCAATACTAGCCTACCAACAGTATTGGATAGCCAAACTATAAAACAACTTAGCAATAGGGCGAATTGCTCTGACCACGTCACCATGTTCATGTCACTATGACTCAGCCAAAACCATATAAGTTCCAAATTCAGTTCCAATCATCAATAATGACTGGGTATTATTGATAATATCAGTGATCTTTATATGGACATATCAGAGTTCAAGCATCTCAATATAGTGTATTAGTGTAGTGACTTGTGACTTGTCAGTAGAGAACTGATGAGGAACTTCTGGCAGAAATGTGCATACATTATGTGTCATATTTCTAAAAGAAAACACTTGCGACCAGCTCTTGATGTGTTATGTGTATAATCATGTTGAATGAATGAATGTTTTCTTTTAAGAACAGAAATGAAGAATTACAATGAGTCAAGTACACACTGCAACACACCTGATAACAACTTGGATTGGAGATTTAGGCCTAGATTTTCGTCACCGCTAAACCCCTTATCCCTGAACTTCTTTGCCTTTTTTAACTATTAAAAAAGAACATTTTTCAACAGTTTAAATGGTCAGTCTACAAGCTCACAATGTGTCGATAGATTGGCACATATACTATTCCAAAAAGTTTTTCAAATTAGTAAAAAAAATGATAAGGGGTTTAGCATAAGGGGTTTAGATGGTAATGAAAATGGAGCTTCCAGTACAATTCAAGTATGCCTACAACTAAAACAAATCTGAAAAACTATGATTGGACACTAGGTTGCCACAGTAGTGGCAACCTTGCTCATAGACCTTAAGAGACTTAAAAAAATAACTAGCAAAGAAAGTCATAGTGGAGGTAAAAAGGGAAAAAAGAAATATACAAAGAGGGGAAAGGGGGTTGGTGGAGGTGTTACATCTTTATGTTGTTTTACGGAGGCCAGTTTCAAATTGCAGCTGTCTGTATGTATCCTTTGAGAGTGGTTTTGAAGGAGTCAAGGGATTCCACATGACTTACTGTTGGTACGGTGTTCCACATTTTGGTGGCATATGAGCATATTGTCATAAAATGTGGTATCACTTCCTTCCTGGACTACAAAGTCAATACACACAGAGTTCATTATCCCTCTGTTAATAGGGTGTAAAATTGTGCTAATATACCGGTACTAGTTACTGTATCTGCAGCGTAAGAGCGCTTGTGCCGAAAGAGATTTCCCCATTCATTTCACTCATTGAAAAAAGTATTTATGTAAAGACACCACAGACTCACACGGACTCAGGTATACTTGAATCCACTCTGCTACATTTCAGGCGCTTTTTTGTTGTGTTTTTTTTTACTTTACAACAATTAGTTGACATTACAAGTTACCTGGGCCTTATACTAACTGATGTTGTAAGATGCCTCTTACTTCACGTGAGTGTGATTGTTTATTCCTCCACCCACCCTTGTCCCCCTCCTTGTATATTTTTCTTTTTCCTTTTAGTACATCATGATTCACTGCTTTTGACTCTACGAAGCGAATTTGAACAAAATGGCTGGCTACCATAACTGTAAGCTTAAAGTAAAGTAAAATTTTCAACATTTTTTTTGAAGGGTGGGGCTACAAAAGGAACCAAATGAACTCCATTTGGTTCCATTGGTAGGCCTGCTCTCTCAGAAAAAAAGGGTCTGAAAATAAAAATAAACATGTTGGAAAAACAACTTAATGATGTCATCAAGTTGTGTTTCACCATGTTAATGATTTTTTCAGTCCTCCATTTCTAAGAAACACAGAATGGGGAGACTATTATGTCCACACAACATCTCTACGGAAGGCCTATAATAATGACAGACTTTGAAAATTAGACTTGAAAATGGGAGCCTTATGGCACTGGTCCATCCACAGCTATCAGTTTTATTATGAGTTTGGCAAATTATGAAAAGGTTTGGAAATCACGAGTAAAAAGATGGAATGACGTCCAGATAGAGCATACCTGGGCATTATGCGGCCCGAGGGCCAAATGCGGCCCTTTGGCTGACTTTGAGCGGCCCCTGAAAGGATTTTAAACCAGTGGTCCGGGGACCATCAGTGGTCCTTGAGAGTTCCAGTAAAATATAGAAAGTTGGTTAACCAGATGTAACTCTTTGAGAGCGTAAAAATGAAACCAAATGGACCCTTGCGGGTCCATTTGGTTTCATTTTTACGCTCTCAAGAGTTAAAATATTCATCATGTGAATCAGCCCAAGTCTACACAACTAGAGAATGTAGAAGATTAATGATCATTTTGGCCTGTATGTTTGACTGTTTGCTTTCCCAAATCTAGGCTGGAATTGTGGACAAAAGCAACAGAAATCTTTAGTTTTGGGTCTGGGGGGCTAAACATGTTGGTCCTCTGTGGCTCAAATACTGAATAAATACGGGTCCCTGTTATCAAAATGATTGGTCTTACTCTTATATTTTATCTTGAAATTAAATTAATATTACGCAGACTTTAATTCAGCCTTTAGTCTTGGCCCTCCACAATATTTTATGTATCTCATTTGGCCCCTTGGGAAAAATAATTGCCCACCCCTGAGGTAGAGTCATTTATTAGTTGAACTCTGGCGCCCTGTAGTGGAGAAACGTTGACAAGCACCACGAGACAGTTATGGAAACTCAGTGGGTCTAGTCAGTCAGACAGTAGCCTACAATGGGGCTCTTTACAAAACCTATATTTAGAACAGGGCTCTCAAGTTTTGAAGTTTGTTGGGTGTGAGACTGGGTGGGTGGAGGGGGGGCACCACCGAACCGGCCCATCGGCCCATCGGCCGGTTATTACAAAAATAACAGAGTAGCACTAATAGGCCTAGTTATGACATTTGTTCCATCTAGTAAAGAAAACGAAAATATGTTGACTATTTTGTGTGTGTTATAATAATAATTTTATATATTGCCTTTCAAAACAACCAAGTTAGCTCGAGAAACCCAAAGGCCCATGCAAAAGATGGGTGCTGGCACTGACATTTCTTCATTAATTATTATATTTCCAGTGAAATACTGCACAACATACAGATCTATGAACACACGGACAAAGAAGTGAATTATTTCTTTTTTAATAAACTAAATGCACACATTTTGAACGGGTGTAAATTCTATAAAGGACTGTACATAGCACGTCATGACAGACTAGTCAACATTATTTCACAGGGCATCAAAGAACTGCAAGAATCCTCAACAATATAGAATGGACAGGTTCTAAGGACAAATCAAAAAACCTTGCTAAATACTGCTCAATTTCTGCATTCATCTAGGTAGATCTGTAATGATTGCCTATCTGATGAGACTCAAAAGTATTAAATTGTGTGTGTGTGTGTGTGTGTGTGTGTGTGTGTGTGTGTGTGTGTGTGTGTGTGTGTGTGTGTGTGTGTGTGTGTGCGTGTGTGTGTGTGTGTGTGTGTGTGTGTGTTGGGGTGGATGGGTTTATTTATATTTTAAAGAGTTGTCACCATGGACGCCAGTGTTGGGTGTAACGACGTTATTGATAACGGCGTTATATAACGAGATTACTTTATTGGTAACGGAATAACCTAACGAGTTATTTTTGACATGTAGTAGTTACTTACTTAGTTACATTTCCAAAAAAGTAACTCGTTACTATAGTTTGTCCCAATTCATTTTTTTTTTTTGCTCGATTTAAAAATAATAGAGCAAAGACTGCCCGGTGTTGTATATTCCTCCTTCTGTGAGTGTGTCTGCGCGTTGTCGTCTCATCCTTATTTCTGTGAGTGATGTGCATAGTTACCCATTTTCTGTCTACACATCCTGTAAAGTTCACCTAAGAAATAAAAGTGCTGTCTATAGTGTCTACTGTCTAGTTACTCTAGTATCAATCTTTTATTTTGAAAAGGAAGAAAGAGGAAGTTCGTTTCTAGCCCGGTTATTGTTATTGACACGCAGCTGCTAGTGGCATGCTAAAAGCATGCGTTTTGGGCTTAACGTAAAGTTACACACTGACACTATACACACTTTTGGATTTACACAAACATGGTAGATTTCCCTGGCTGCGTTATTGGGTGAGTAATGTTTAATTCATTGTTTGGCCGCTGTGCCTTATACTGTCTGTTCATATCTGGTCCACAGCTGTTTGTTTTTCTCCCTCACGTGCGTTGTGTTGCGCGGCGTGGAGAGGGAATCATGCTCTCTGCCTGGTTGGAGAATACCGCGCACGGCATTATATTGTCTGTATGTGCATGCATCTGACATACTTTGGAGCAAACTAGTTTTAATGTGTATGACATATCAGCGAACAGGAGTTGTTGTAACTTGTCGTCGTCGTTGGTGGTGGTGGTGGTGGTGGTGGTTGTCATGTGGATGTGGAGTGTCACTCAGCCGCGAAATCCTGAGGATTTCATGAGAATTCAATTGTAGGCCTACTGTATTAAACTGTGGCTTTTCACACGTTTGGGAAGCAAATTTCTGGGGCAGGGAAGTGGCCGATGGTCGACCAAAAGACATTGAAATGCTAATCTAGGTGCCTTTTGTTTACCTGCAAGTAATACAATGTAAGTAAATTGTGCATACATTAAAAACAAAAAGAAAAGGGGAGTTTAATTGTGTTGAGTAACGGAAAATAACGGAAAATAATCTATTATCGTTAGTTTTTATAGAAAGTAATTTGTAACTTAACGAGATTAGTTTTATGGGCAGTAGTCCAATAAACTAACGGAATTACTTTAAAAAGTAACGATACCCAACACTGGTCACCATTGTTATGAAAGCTGGCGCACAACACCTCTAGGTTAATGCATTCACCTTAGATTTTAAACGTGTCTTGCGGGCCAGGGCCTGCAGGGGTCTACCTATGCCCTTAGCAAACTCTAGAAAGCTGCCAGGGGCAAAAAATCATGGGCGTAGTTTGATTTTGAACCCAGGGGGGCGAAACGTCGGATGGTATGTGCGCGCACTGCGCGCACACTCAAGCCAGCTGCATAAAACTTCTAGCACTATAGTTCATGTTATTGTAACCATTCCAACATCAACACATAAGTCCAACCTCAGCTGCGCTGCCTGTGCATCTTAATCAAAGGGACAGATAAAGAGGGAATATAGAAAGAATTGCTGCTGCTCCACTAGACCAGTGGTTTTCAACCTTTTTGATCCAAGGGCCCACTATTTATTTAGCATTTGAGCCACGGACCACCATTTGATGACATTTTCAACCCAGAGATGCAAAACTAAAGATTCTTATTTTGCTTTTGTCTACAATTTCAGGCTGTATTTTCGCAAACAAAACATACAGATCAAAATGACCATTCATCTTCTACATTCTCTAGTTATGTAAAATTCTTAATTGAGTGGGTTAATTTAGATCAGGAATATTTTAACTCTTGAGTGTAAAATTAAACCAAATGGACCCGCGAGGGTCTGTGTAAGTAGAAATGATTATTATAAATAAAGCTAGTGAAGTAAACTACAAAAAAATGACTGATCTAACATTATTATTGGACAATAAAATCTATAATAATAAACCGCCCCAGGTTTAACTTAATACATCTTCACATTGTTGTCATTTTAAATACATGAAGACACAAAGTGGTAATAACTAACCTGTAGGCTCTACAGTAGAAGCAGTAGTTATGGGGAAAACTTCCTTCTGTGTCAAGCAAAGCTTTTTTGAACATTTTTAATTTTACAAGCTTTTTTCTTCAATGTTCATCAAAACAGTTGTACTACGAGCCCACATATGCATTGCAGCTGGCTAACTAAGCCTGACGATTTTGAGATAAAGCCACTGTAACATTCTAATGAGTAATGCAAGAAAGAGAAATGTGAATAAAACATGCAAAACTTACAGAATGCAAGTATAGAATTACTATAAGTGAGTTGTTACTATAAGTGATGTTGTTGGAGCAACCTTTTATCCCCTAGTCTCTCCAGCCAAGTAGAACAGGTTTTAGTGGAAATAGTGATGGGCCATTAGCGTTTCTGTTGTTTTGGGGACCATCTTTGACACCCCCAGTCTCTAGGACCAGTTAAACAGGTTTTGACACATTTCATAACAAAGGCCTGAATTAATGAAGGGCGGGGTGTCAAGCAGTCTGAATGAGCCTTAACGCCTTGGAAAGTCCTTCCTATTGTTTCCCTAATCCCCCACCACTAGGCTAATCATTGTGCCCACTAGGCCTATAGAGATATACAGTAGAGTTTCGCCATTGAGGGGGCAGAAACTGAGTGCTTACTGTGCATGCTTGTCCCCATTTATGTCCCCATTCTCATTAAAGTCTATGTAGAGGAGCCGCCATTGGACTGACCCCATGGAGAGAACAGAGTTGTCACAACTTTTATTTTTACCGCATTTCTTGTCCGCGATTTTTTCTGTGGTAGATTACTGAAGACCCCTTCACCCCTGCCCCCCTGCTCCCCCATAAACTCCGCCCATGCAAAAAATGACTTTGGCGAGTTATTTTGACGGGCGTGTGAAAACGCATGTGTGGCGTGTGAGCGTGTGAAAACACTCTGAAGAGTGTGTCACACGTCAGTGCGTGAGACTTGAGAGCCCTGTGGCATATACACCGAGTCTGGACAGTCATATAATTTAGATAGTTTCTCAGACAACAGTATTGCTGAATGACATCATGGAAATGATGGTGTCACCCTATGAATGGTTTCAGACTTCGATTTTAAAGGTTTGTTGTTGAGTTGTGTTTAACCTTGCACTCAAGTCATATAATTAATTCATTAATTAATTACTGATTGTGAACCACGATTCCACAAATGAATTATGTCAGTAGGCTACTGTGGTTAGCAGTGCATACAGTCATCACATAACTGGGGTTCCCCATGGCAACCCAAGGGGCGGGGCTATCGTTTGTTGGCGGGAAATTTTCGCGCGCTTAACCGGCATCATACCGGAAAAATGTGGGCAGGGTATAAATAGTGCGCACGCGCGCTCCTCGGTTTGCTCAGTTCGAGTCTTGCTTTGGATACAGCTGCCACGTCGAGCATCTCTGTCGTCTAAAGGTAAAATGCTGCAATGCAACTAGATTTTCTTTTTATAATGGGATAAATAAAAGAGTTGAGAAAAGAGATAAAGAGTTGTAATACCCTCAGATGACTCCGCAATGACAAAGCTTTCCCGCAGCTGTAGTGAAAGCTTTAATAATTCTCTATCTGCAAAACGTTTGATGAAAATCCACCAGACATGTTATGAGGTACTTTCTCTTGCTCAGTAAATAAAAGTGCACTTAAACAGGTGATACACAGGGCCAAACTTGAAAAAAAGAATCACCTGCAGAGAATTTAGTGACATAAAGTAGCTCATAACATCTAGAGTGGATTTTTTAATCAAACAAACGGTTTGCATATAGAAAGGATGATAATTCAATCTTTCCATACAGCTGCAATGTTGGTGAGCGCCTTAATAAAGGGATATTCCACTTTCAAAAGAAAAAACTTCTGGTCATTTTATGGTCTATTCAGTCTCATGTGAACACACCAGACAGTTTATAAGTTACTCCATTCAGTATTTAGATATTTGATGTTCATTTTAGCTGCATTGCCCCCCTCCTATTCAAACCCATTATAATTTAAAACTCCATTTTAACCATGACAAATTATTCGAAAACAACCCATATTTTTTCTGGTGACTGATATTGTGCTCCTAATACGTGGGAGGTGGAATTTCATGTACAGTTTTCATTTATTTTTAAAATATTATTTTGGAAAATGTAGCTGCCTCCATATTTGGACATACCCACCCAAATGAATAAAACAATATTTTAAAAATAAATGAAAACTGTAAATGAAATTCCACAGCTCTCTCACGTATTGGGAGGACAATATCAGTCATCAGAAAAATGTTTTTGAGTAATCTGTCATGGTTAAAATGGAGTTTTAAGTTATAATGGGTTTGTATAGGATGGACGTTCGGGCAGCAAAATGAACATCAAATATCTAAATACTGAATGGAGTAATTTATAACCTGTCTGAATAGACCATAAAATGACCAAAGGTTTTTTTGGAAAGTGTAATATCCCTTTAATGTTGTTTAACGCAATCGGATCACAAATGAAACATTTCATTGGTAGTAGCCGCAATGCAACTCTAGATGCTTTGATAATTGGAATTGCATCTAGAGTTGCATCACCGTCCATTCACTCCCCCATTAAGGGAAATGTCATCAGTGATCTGCTTGTATTAAACAACGTCAAACTCACCAACTTTGCAGCTGTAGAGAAAGCTTGACACATCCTCTGTCGATCTTCAAGGGTTTTGTGCCATAAAAATCCACCGTAGACATATTATGAGCTACTTTCTGTCCTGGGTATTCCTCAACAAACATCACAGCTGCCATCTTGAAAATAAGAGCCAAGGGGGAGTGCTTGTTTTATACACTGACACACACAAACCGCAGGTGGCGATACTGCGTGTGCACGGACCAGGTGTGCACCTGGTGTGTCTCATAAAACAAGCACTCCCCCTCAGCTCTTATTTTCAAAATGGCAGCTCATGATGTTGTTGAGGAATACCCAGGACAGAAAGTAGCTCATAAAATGTCTACGGTGGATTTTATGGCACAAAAGTAAGTTCCTGTTGCCGCATACAGCCATTGCGGACCACTAGTTGAAAACCACTGCACTAGCAATGATTACTGTCACCATATAGAGCTATTTACTGTAGTTGGGATGTGTCTGTGACCGCAAAGGTCCATTTCTCAGTGGATTTATCGTCTATGACGTTTAAAGGGATATTCTACTTTCAAAAACACTTTTGTGTTTTTTATGTGAACACACCAGACAGTTTATAAGTTACTCCATTCAGTATATAGATCACTGGTGTCAAACATACGGCCCGCGGGCCGGATCCGGCCCGCGCAATGATTCAATCAGGCCCCAGGCTTGTAGAGCAAAAGTGTCCGAGTCTATAAAAAAAAAAGTAAGTCTCTAGCACGTTCCTGTCAAAAGTTATGATCGTTTAAAGAAATGCTTCCAAGTTCTCTTCTCTGAGCACTAGTCCGGTAGCAGTAACCTGAGTCCGCCAGATGGGGCAGCAGAGAGAAGAGTATTCCCTCCTCCTCTCTCTGCTGCCCCATCTGGCGGAGTCAGGTTACTTCACCAGTATGAGGGTCTATAACTGAGGGATTATTCAGATCACAGCTTGGCTATTTAAATATAATAATATGGGTAATAATAATAATAATAATTCAATTCGGAGTTAAAAAAATATACTGTATTTTAGAAGCATTACTGTAGTTATTGCTATTCATTCATTATTTTTGAATGTTTGATGATCCATCACTTCAATAAAAAGCAGGCCTGCATAAAACCATGGGTTTTGTAGCTATTGACAAATTTCAGCTAAGAAACTATTGGAAATTTTACTTTAACTATTTTATTGGCACACTATAAATAAAGTATCTCTAATAGCAAATGTCTTAATCTAGGCTACAAGTATAAAACCAATAATGAAAGTCATTAATAGCTATTAATAATAATTAATGCGACTGGCACCGCGGCGTGACTGGCACCGCGGTGCTCCGGCCCCCATGAAGTCACATTAAGTCCAATGCGGCCCCCACCCCAAAATGAGTTTGACACCCCTGATATAGATATTTGATGTTCATTTCAGCGCATCTGCCTCCTTTCTATACAGACCCATTATAACTTAAAACTGGAATTTAATTTACAGTTTCATTTATTTTTAAAATATTGTTTTGGAAAATGTAGCAGACTTCATATTTGGGCACGTCTACACAAAGGAATAAAAGAATATTTTAAAAATAAATGAAAACTGTAAAATCCATGGTCCTCTCACGTATTAGGAGGACAGTATCAGTCACCCGGAAAAATATGTTTTGCTTTTGAATAATCTGTCATGGTTAAAATAGAGTTTTAAGTTATAATGGGTTTGTATAGGAAGGAGGCGGATACGCTAAAATGAACATCAAATATCTAAATACTGAATGGAGTAACTTATAAACTGTCTGGTGTGTTCACATGAGACTAAGTAGACCATAAAATATCCCTCACGTATTAGGAGGACAGTATCAGTCACCCGGAAAAATATGTTTTGCTTTTGAATAATCTGTCATGGTTAAAATAGAGTTTTAAGTTATAATGGGTTTGTATAGGAAGGAGGCGGATACGCTAAAATGAACATCAAATATCTAAATACTGAATGGAGTAACTTATAAACTGTCTGGTGTGTTCACATGAGACTAAGTAGACCATAAAATATCCCTTTAACGCCATGTCTCACCATTTGACCATCATAATCATCTCTCATCACTGGTCAGAATGTTGTGCTCTCAAATAAGATAACACTGCCTCCCCCTGCTGGGCAGTCCATGTAAGGGGTGAAAGAACAGGACAAAGGTGCTGTTTCTTCACACCTAACTGTACCGTCAGGGAATAAAAGCCCAGAATGCAATTTAGGATCCTGTGCATTTTATTAAATATAGAGGGTTTAAGTGGTTCTAAATTTGTGTGCGTCTTTGTTTTTCTGTCTTTCTCTTAGAACAGATATCAAGGAAGACGCCGTTGGAAGGCTCAACACAAGCCGATGGCCCTGGAGATCCATCCCAAAGCTTCTCCTGGTAAGCCCAGCAAGCCAAGCAAGCAAGCCCAAGGCAGGTGGCCAGGCTCCACAGCCGGTTCTTCTTGCATTCGGCCATTGCAGCCAGTGCCTTGCTTGTCAGAGAAGCCACACTGCGTGACACTGTCGGCAGCCTGTCCTGGCCTGCACGCCGTGCAATTCAAAGTTAGGGATACCCTGCCGCATACAGCCATTGCGGTCAGGCCTTGATGTCAGAGAAGCCACATTGCGTGACACGCAATGTGGCTTGTCTGCCTTCTCTGCCCTGGCCTGCACGCCATGCGAGGCAGGGACACCCGCGGCATACAGCCATTCGCAGCCAGGGATCTGCCCTGGTCCTGCCCCGCCATGCCGTTAGAGACTTCCTGGGCATACATACATGCCCGTAAGGGGGCCCACAGGTAGCCATGCCCAGTGCCCAGCATCCATCCAGCCCAGCCAGCCCTGCAAGCCCTTGAAACGAGTCATCCAGCTTGCCAGCCAGGCATCCAGACCGGGCAAGCGGCAAGTGCCGACCAGCCCCCGTGCAGCAAGGCCTAGGTACTGACCTTGCAAGGGGAGTTGCAGTCTTTCCCCCGTGCAGCCTCGCCGTCAGAAGAGAAGCCACACATTCCGTGGTATTGCCCATGACCGCTTGGAACCACTGCCTTGCTCGCTCACCTTCTTGGTCTTGTATTGCCTGGCCTCGGTCCGCCAATCTGCGAACCTGTTTCTGCCTGTCTGAACCTGGCCTGCCTGCCTGTCTCAATTCATTCTTCTTGCGTCGTGGCTGGCTGCAGCCTGGCTGCTTGCACCATGCATGGCTGCCTGTGTGCCTGTCTCACCCAGCCTACCTAGTAGGCCTAAAGGCCGAAGTGTGTGTCTGGCTCTGCCTGCCTGGGCAGCCTGCTTGGCTTGCTGGGCTCCCCAGGGGAAACTTGGGGATGGATCTGCAGGACATCGGCTTGTCTTGATGCCTGCCCAGCTGCCTGCCTGCCCATGTGCCTGCCTTTCCGCCTGCCTGCCCATGTGCCTGCGCCTGCCTGCCCATGTGCCTGCCCTCCTGCCGCATTCAACGTGAATGAGGTCTGTAAACACTTGCGTCAAATATTAATATTACTGGTCAGTGGTCATAATGTGGCACAAAACCAGATTAGCTTGCAGATCTTTTATGTTTGTAAAAATGTGTGTAGATCTTTGAATTCAGGTTGTGTTGCTCAAATCTTTGCTTCTGTGGGT
This sequence comes from Benthosema pterotum, assembly GCA_039105355.1. Lineage (NCBI taxonomy): Eukaryota > Metazoa > Chordata > Actinopteri > Myctophiformes > Myctophidae > Benthosema > Benthosema pterotum. Next base: position 1,180,764 of record CM076974.1, read on the forward strand.
CAAATGACGCCTTGTAGGTCAACACAACTTAATGTTTCCACTTAATTTTTCCCCCCTGTCATTTCAGATGCTGAAGCTGATAATCTGTGTGAGGCAGAAAATCTGTGCTGCTACTGCCGTTTGCTGTGGAATGGGTGGCAGGGAAGTACAAACTGAATTGCATTCTATTATGCATTATGAATTACAGTGTACTTGTTATGGAGACTGCTCCATCTTCTACATGTCTATGTTGGCTGTCTCTGCAATGATTGACATAGTGCTGTGTTTTGTGTGTTTAAATGCTGATGTAAAGTGTTTGTATGTTTAAATGTTGATGTATTGTCTGTGTGTGTTTTAAATGTTGATGTACTGTCTGTGTGTGTTTTAAAAAGTTGATGGTACTAGTCCACTTTGCCCAAGAAAGATTTCCCTTTGTGGGACAATAAAGTATTTCTGATCTCATCTAACAGAGAAAGCAAATGATGGCCGGCATCATTTGCTTCCTTGGTTAGTGCATGTCATTGTATGCTGTTGTTTTCGAGTCCCACAATATACTGTATATCCACACGACACGTACAGCTCGGTTGGGAATGGTGTGCTCTTTTGGTTACGTGGTACCGTGCCGACGTAACTTCACAAAGTGTGTGGTTTGAGCAATGAGCTCAGATCAGGCTGGTGTGTTCTCTTCAAGGTATGGTTTCAAGGTAATCGGTTCAAGGTATTGGTTTCAAGGTAATCGTTTCAAGGTATTTGTTTCAAGGTAATGGTTCAATGTAGGGTCCAGGGACTCTCTGAGGTCCCTGCCGGGTCCCCATCGGGTCCCAGCACACACATTAACTAAGGTCTGCCACTCTGAGAGTGTAAAACAAAATCAAATAAAAACTGTAAATCACAACAAAAGCACAAGGCATCTGGCACTGGTTGTGGTCCTTCTGGTTTACTGGAACGGGGTTCGACTCCCTGCGGTGCCCTGCTCAACGTGTTGTAGTCACAGGGTTTAGTTTTTTATCTTTAAAATCTTTTTTTCCCCCTTAATTAACTTGACTCAGTATTTAATATTTGATCATTGTAGCATCTGTGTGAAGTTGGCACCCCATGATTTTTCAAATTTCGGAAAAAATAAATACATATATATACACAAATGGTGTAATTCTTTAATGCTCCATTTATGAAATTTGATGGCCCAGCTCACGTACAGTATTAGGAGGACAATATCATTCACCAGAAAAAGATTGGATGCTTTTGTTTAATATATTATGGTTAAAATGGATTTTTAGGTTATAATGGGGAGACTGAGTAGACCATACAGTATGTACTGTGTGTGTGTGTGTGTGTGCGTGCGTGCGTGCGTGAAATCCCTTTAAAGTATTCAATCAATAAATAGACTATACTCTTGTTCCATATGTAGTAAAATGTTAACACTATTACATTACCGGTATATTTGTTTGGGCTGTTCCTCCAGAGACTACAGGAACAGGTAGTAGATACATGTGATTCACAATATTGAACTCATTATTTTTTCATGTATTTTTATTTTTTTGCCGGTGAACCAATAAAATATTCTAGATTATTCTGAGACCGCTCCAACATGGCTGATATGGTCTATTCCAATCAATGCTACCAATTGTGCATCATTAATTAACTAGGGATGCATGATTATTCTCTAAATCAGGGGTATTCAACCTTTTTGATACCAGGGCCCACCATTTTTTCAGCATTTGAGCCATGGTCCACCATTTCAGGACGTTTTTGCCCCACAGACCCCCAAACTAAAGATTTCTTTTGCTTTTGTCCATCTAGTTGTGTAGACTTGGGCTAATTCAGATGATGAATATTTTCACTCTTGAGAGTGTAAAAATGAAGCCAAGTTGGCTTCATTTTTACGTTCTCAAGAGTTACATCTGGTTAACCAACTTAGCTGGGACCACCTGGAACCCTCTCAGGGACCACTGGTGGTCCCCGGACCACCTGTTGAAAACCCCTGCTCTAAATAATATCAGTTGTCTGCCTTTCTGTGCAAAAGCCCATCCTCTTGGGTTAACATATTTGGATTTTACCAGAAAGATGTTACCATAAGCCACTCATAGTGACATCAGCACTTGTCAGTCACCTGGTATAGGCAGCAGCACAATGCACAATGACAGCATGCATACATGAGTGCATGCATTGTCAGGGAGCATGGGAAATGCACAACAGAACGTAGATTTTCTTTTTTTAAATTGTGCTACTTTCTTGTCGACCGTTGTTGTGTCTTGAAATGAGCACAGCTTTTATTATAATGTATATTATTATTTTTAAATATGCCTATGACAGGTGGGTAACATGACAGCCTTTCTTCAGATGCCATGAGAGAATAACAAACTGACTTTTTCCCAGTTTCTTCAGACTGGTGCAGGTAACTTTTAAGAATATAATCTGTTTACTGAACCACTGGACACTGGAGCAAGTTTTGAACAACGCTGGTCAACGGATCAACTCATTGTGCTGCAAGTTACCTGTTTCATGTAGACCACATATGTCAAACTCAAGGCCCGGGGGCCAAATCAGGCCCGTGAATGGATTATCTTTGGCCCGTGGGATGATATTGAATTAGTATTAGAACTGGCCCTCTGGTATATTGCACACACTATGATAAGAAATGAATGTAACTCATTGTTTTACTTCCTCAACTCAGTCTCATTTACTTTCTCAATTAACTCAGCACTTGGTGAGGGTCATAGAAGAAAAAGATTTTCCTGAAAAATATCAGGTGTTCACGTCTCATAGCGTGTCACAGAGTGGCAGGCAGTTTCATCTTTACAATTATCTTGCCATTAAAATACATTGATTTTTGATGGAAAATTACTTTTTTGCTGTTTGACAGGGACGTCATCATAAACCAGTGTTGAAACACAGATCGGATCTCCGGCCCTCGACTTGTACCAATTTTTCTATTTTGGCCCACTCTGTATTTGGGTTTTACACCCCTGGTATAGGCAGCATGTGCATGCATTGTCAGGGAGCATGGGAAATACACAACAGAATGTAGATTTTCTTTTTTAACATTGTGCTACTTTCTTGTCGACTGTTGCTGTCTCTTGAATTGAGCATGGCATTTATTATAATGTATAATATTTTACATATGCCTATGACAGGTGGGTGGCATGACAGCCTTCAGATGCCATGAGATGAATAACAAACTGACCTTTTCCCTGTTTGTTCAAACTGGTGCAGGTAACTTTTAAAAATATATATCTGTTTACTGAGCCCAGGGGCAAAAAATCATGGGGGTAGATTGATTTTGAACTCAGGGGGGCGAAACTTCGGATGGTATGTGCGCGCACTGCACGCACACTCAAGCCAGCTGCATAAAACTTCTAGCACTATAGTTCATGTTATTGTAACCATTCCAACATCAACACATAAGTCAACATAAGTCCAACCTCAGCTGCGCTGCCTGTGCATCTTAATCAAAGGGACAGATAAAGAGGGAATATAGAAAGAATTGCTGCTGCTCCACTAGACCAGTGGTTTTCAACCTTTTTGATCCAAGGGCCCACTATTTATTTAGCATTTGAGCCACGGACCACCATTTGATGACATTTTCAACCCAGAGATGCAAAACTAAAGATTTTTATTTTGCTTTTGTCTACAATTTCAGGCTGTATTTTCGCAAACAAAACATACAGATCAAAATGACCATTCATCTTCTACATTCTCTAGTTATGTAAAATTCTCATTAAAGTCTATGTAGAGGAGTCGCCAGTGGACTGACCCCATGGAGAGTACAGAGTTGTCACAACTTTTATTTTTACCTCATTTCTTGTCCGCGATTTTTTCTGTGGTGGATTACTGAAGACCCCTTCACCCCTGGCTCCCCCATAAACTCCGCCCATGCAAATGACTTTGGCGAGTTATATTGAGTTTGACGGGCGTGTGAAAATGCATGTGTGGCGTGTGAGCGTGTGAAAACACCTTAAGAGTGTGTCACACGCTCAGTGCGTGAGACTTGAGAGCTTGTGACAAAAAGGAGTCCTCATTATGAGGACAACAAATAGGGACAAGGGTCCGTGTAGTTGGGACAATAATATACAGAAATGCACTGGATTCAGGCAACAGTCCAGCTTTAATGATCTTTAACCATTCTTAGTAATAGTCCATCATAAACTTTACAGCGACTTTTAGTTGTTACTGTACGGATTGGGGTGTTGCACACGCACACGTGTGAAATAGCTCTTATTTGCGACCCCCTCGTCGAAAACATTGCATTTTCAACTCCTTTTTGTCACAAATTAATACCCTCACGAACAGCTCACAACTCTTCTACTACATGAACTACAACTCCCATAACACCATTTTCCACTGTCGTCAACGTGAGTTACACGTGGTACCACGTGATACGGACACTACAGAACACGCATGTAAACAAGGAAGCAAAAATAATGTGCTAGATAACTCGGACGACTATGGACTCGACTCATACCATACCATACTCAATGACTGAGGTATGATTTGGTTGAAACTTTGGATTTGGAAGAAACGCCACCCGATCATTATCAATTCATTCCGCCTTGAAATACTTTTGTAGAAGCCGGTATAAAAAAAAATCCCTCCATCCATTGATCCATATACCGCTTATCCATATTCGGGTTGTAGGGGCAACAGCTCCGCCAGAGAGCTGCAGACTTCCCACTCCGGATCAACATTAGTGGCTTTCTCCTGAGGGCATTCCGAGACGTTCCAGTGTCAGTGAGTCAATGTAAAACATGGAATCTAATAATAAATCAGTCAGGGCGATCTTTTTCGATTTGGACAACACGCTCATTGATACAGCAGGTGCGGGTCGAGTGGCGATGCAGAAGGTGAGCCGGCTTTTGAGGGTCGCGCTCTCTGGTCGCGGCGACACCGACACCGCCGTCGGACAAATTTGCGACGCGTTCAAGGAAAAGCTTCTCCGCGAGAGGTTCGATCCCAGCGGTGGCCAATCCATAGATGAGGTACGAGTGGGCCACTGGGAAGAAAGCATTCAGTCCGTCGTTGAGGGCAGTTGTCCCGCATCCTCCTCCGGTTGTCCCGCGTCCTTGGCCAGTGAATGCTACTACCTGTGGAAACACAGCCGCCTGGAGCAACTCTGTCTATCCCCCGAAATACTGAGCCTGCTGAGGGATCTCCGGTCCAGGTACAAGCTACTTCTGCTGACCAACGGGGAAGCTCGGACGCAGCGGGAGAAGGTGGTGGCGGTGAAACACTGCGAGGAGCTGTTTGATGCCGTCGTGGTGGGAGGTGAGCACATCGAGGAGAAGCCCTGTGTCTCCATCTTCGCACACTGCTTCGCGCTGCTGGGAGTCGAGCCGCATGACTGCGTCATGGTCGGAGATTCCCTGGACACGGACGTCCAGGGTGGCTTCAACGCGGGGGTCCGGGCCACGGTTTGGATCGACAACAACAGGGGAGGCTGCCTGCCCGACTGTGGCGCCAGGCCAGACTACACCATCACGAGTGTTTTGGACCTACCCGGTGTTCTGTCAGACTTGCAGGGTGTGACTGAAGCTGTAGTTTGATGTTAATTAAGCAGTCAATCAGATTATTGCAGTGGTGCCTTTTAATATCACCTGAATCATTTTTGTTTCCACTGTAAGGTGGTGACTATGTTTCACCCCCTGTCCGCCCCCACGTCTGTCCGTGCAACTGTTAGGTCACCCACTGGGTGACGTAACAGTTACCTGCAGGCGTAAAACGCAGTCGCCACCATACTGGTGGTGGCTCACCATACCGGTGAGTCACCACTCACCAGTGAGCCTCACGGGGTGATGTGACCTGAGCTGGTGGAGGTGCGCACCAGACCTGTGCCCCTTTAGTTCGTATACAATATTGCTATTATAAACACTCATATCTATATATCTCTATAATCTCACTGATTTTTGGAGTGGAATAGGCCTATAAGCCAAAAATGGCACTCCTCTGTAATCTTGACTAGAGGGATAGAAAGTCACACTTGTATGAAGTGAGGGGTGACTGCCTCGTTTACAGGTGTAAGACAAAGTGGGTGAAACTTATGTTAGTACACATGCTTCCCTCATTTGCACACAAATATTAGAGGTAGAGACAGAAAACAAGCAAAGCAGGCCAGATATTACTGCATACTTTGGTTAGACATGGCATTGGTCATCGGTTCCCTTTAGAAGTTAGGGTTAGGCTTAAGGAGAGAGCATGGTTAGAAGAAATAGTATAAGGCAGTTAAAACAGATGGTATCAGATACACATAAGGTGCATCAGTGCAGCAATTGAACAGCAACAAATATAGAACATAATGCATACAGTATAGTTAGTCTCACTCACATGTACTTTTATTTTGCAGTGCAAAGTAGATACGTCTGTCTGTGTATAGGATACGCCTACAGTTTTAATCGATAAATATGTTGGCATATAAACTGGCCCACATACATACAGGTATGTTGGGGAACCTACTGTAACTTTGTAGATTATTTTCCCCATCTTAATAACAATTGGTATTGTATCGTACATTGTTTTAATCATTGATTAGTCACCTTTACAACAAGGTATGGCATAGAGATTGGACATTCCTGGAATGAGTAACACTGTTAAACATGTGCCCCCTCAAAAGCTTTGCCAAAATGGCAAATTCAACCTTGCTTTGAGCCAGATTCTGAAGACATGGGGTCATAAACAGCATAAAGTCATCAAAGTGACAGGACCATGCATCTTGGCTGGCACACACTTGTGACAGTCACACACCTGCTAGTACACACCTGCCAGGCCAGCACATTCAAAACAATAGTGAAAGCCAACAGAACATTTCATCTTGGCACTTGTGGTGCAGTCAGTGCACATACAGTATGTAGCAGTGTTACTCATTTCTGCAAGGTCCGGTCTCTACAATCCATACCCTGTTGTAAAAATGATTAATCAACAATTAAAATAATATAAGATACAATGTAAATTGGTAGTATTAACGTGGTGAAAACTCATGTGGACCAGTTTATGTACAGTATAGTCTCAGAGATTACTTGCCACTCTGAAATGAGGAAGTGCCGTTTTCTCACTCACTATGTCACTACCAAGTCCAAACTCATAATAAGATGACAGACTGCTAAAAAACATTTAAAACAAGGCCTTGAGGAGTGGATTTGAGTGCTTTGAGGGCACCCCCGTTAGGCGAGCAAGGGTGCTTTAAAGTCTGCCTCTACCAACTTGGCTGTGTTCGACCAATGTGATGCAATGTCGACATCATTGAAAAGGTGCTGCATGATCAAATATGTCCCAACTTCACCCAATCCTTTGGTTACTGATTTAATAGGCAGGGGTGCCCATTACGTCGATCGTGGTCAACCAGTCACTTGCGGTGCGCAAGTAGTAGATCGCTGGGCCATGCCATGAAAAAAAGAAAAGATAAAGAAAAGATGTCATAAAGATGTATTTCACTAACAGAATCGGGGACTTTATTAATGAACTGCCCCAAGAAGGTACAGTAAACCTTTCTTTTGATCTGTAGGCTACACAACCCCGGCTGTGTTTTTATCATTGGGGGCAAATTTCTCGCATTCCTTTGCATCTGCCGTGTTTCGAGCTCAATCGCAGTCGCTCAGGCAGAGCAGAACAAGCGGCTGCCTGTTGAGCCCGCTCACGTCGATGCAAGGGTTGAACACGGGGTACAGGGGATCCTCGCACTGCCCCACAGCGAAGCAGTGAATCACGGCCAGGGTGTCTGCGTCATAGAATGACAGCTCCCCTTTCTGAAGGTCGGCGAACATTCCCAGCTTTCGGAGTCTCCTCCCGCCGGCCAGCTGCTTCTCCTGTGCGTCATGGCAAGCCAGGTACTGACCGTCCCCGTGGTATATGTACCAGGACGTCTTGTCCGTCGTCTCCGCCGGGCTGGAAGCACTCCCGTTTGAAACGTCTTTGTTCGGTAGGGGGCCGGTGGTCATGCCGAGCAGCCAGTATGGTTTCTCCTGGACGATGACCTCCCAGTAGTGCTTTCCGGTAGTGAAGCACTCTTCTGCTAACACGCTGTATTGGGAGTCGTATGGTTGAGACTGAGAGCTGGGCGCTTCACCAAGAGGCTGTCTGCTCCATTGGACCTGTTTGCCGTCTTGGGACACTTCCAGTTTGGGGTGTGCTGTCTTGGAGTCCATTGACAGAGTACCTAGAACTGCATTAAAAAGCATGGCCCTATTAAAGGTAGTATAGACTATAAACAACATTTAAATCATGAATTATAAGCACAATGGAGGGAAAGAATGCAAAATATATGAATGTACATATACATGTTAAGTTTAGGCCTAAATGTTGTCTACTGTATACTACCTTTTAACATAATTGATTTAATTATATGGTACAAGGGTTGACTTTAAATGCTTAAATATTTAATTCTGTACTAACATGACCACATCCGTGGAAGGTGTTGTGCCAAAGCCATTGATAAGTCATCTATCAGCCTTTCAACTGTTCTCAGCCTCTCAGGGTCACACAGGTCTCTGTCTACTTCCCGGATGGGTGCTAAATCCAGAGGTTTGCTGTAATAAAAATAACAAATGAATCCTTAGTAGGCAACGGATATGCTGCAGGAATGACATGGCGGTTGTCATATTTAAACTTGAACAATAAATCCACTTACCCAAGGCTGTGTGCTGTGATTTGCTGTCAAAGGCATAGACATTGTTTTACAAACTGAAAATACTATATTAGTCCTCAAAACAGAAACATTAACAACACGTCAAAGTAAGGGTACTAGTCAGAATCTATAGAAGCCAAAACATGCAACATTTAATCATGCTTTATGTAATATGTCTAGTGTTTTTTCATGATGCTGAAATTCCAAACTTTAATTTTGCATGAGTAGGGAGGGTCACCTCCAGGGGTGTCGCAGCACATTTGGGCCTCCACTGTGCAGCCTTCAGTATAAGTACAAATACAACCATATTAATCTGAGCTTTTAGAGGGCCCACCTGGCTTTGGATTCCCCTAAAACTGTCTACAACCCCTCCTCACCCACCCACCCTTTGATGCCAGTGGTCACCTTGTAATGGACATGGCCGTGGAGGTGTAACATGTTTGTTCTCTTCATAATGTTCTAACTTAACTCTCAGATCGCCAAGAACGTCTTTAACTTCTTTTAGACAAGGGGGATCCCCTCCCATCCCCCGTCAAGTAGCTCTTTAACGCCTTGTACTGTGTTCACTGTATACATTATAGGTATTGAGTGGTAGTGGAACTATAGCAGAAATGTATCAGGCATCCATTTCTTTTTTTTCTAAGGCCTATTAATGTTGGGAATGTTGTCTAATACTTAGTTGATATTGCATTATTATTAAAGTAATACCTGTAAGAACTTCAAGTCGTTCGTCTCTTGAAGCAGAGATTTGCTGGCGGCTCTCAGGTTGTTTATCTCTTTGAGGTGGACCTCCATGATAGACTTCTGGGTGTCCAGCCATGCCGTCATGTAGGTCTCCTCCGCGTCGACGATTTGCATCATCAGGCGCTCGTCACCGTCCAGTACGAACCGGATCCTGCTGTACTTTTCCAAGATCCTCTCACGGAAATCTGCCGTAGACTTCTGGAAAAAGACAAACGACAACGGTTCGGGTCAGGGTGGGGAATGGAGTTATAGTCTGAATCTTGTATTAAACGAAAAAGGAAAAAAGTATTCCGCCGAGTACCAGCGTCTCTGCATACAGTGACTCCAAATCCTTGATGACATGCTCCGCTTCGCTTCTTCTCCTCAGCAGTTGGTTTATAGTGCCCTCTAGCATGCCCTGAAATTATTAATAACAGATTGACATGCAGAAAACGGGCCAACGGCATGGTAGCATGAGGAAGTATGTGTATGACAGGGGTCGGCAACCCAAGATGTTGAAAGAGCCATTTTTGACCCCAAATTAAATTCAAAATCTGTCTGGAGCCGCATTTTATTATTATTATTTTCCTGAGAGTGTGCATATGTGAACCAAATGGACCCTGGCGGGTCCATTTGGTTCCATTTGCACACTCTCAGAAAAAAGGTCCTCAAAGAAAAATCATTAACATGGTGAAACACAACCTTTCTTCAGAAATGGAGTTTCTAATAAATAAATAAATAAATAAAGGAGTTTTACAGAACTCCATTTCTAGTCCACACAACACCTCTAAGGTATATTAATGACATAGTAAACTGAGTAAACCTTTGAAAATGGGTGGTTCAGATTGAAAGCTCCACCTCTGATAACTGCTGGGCTTTTTTGACATTGCCAAGTGCTACTTTAACTGGCAACTGTCAGACAGCGCAACGCGTTTTGGGTGACTGAAATGTTTATATTATTTTGGTGTGGATCACCCCAGTGTGTGTATGTAATAATGCTACAGCCAGGGAGCCACTAGGGCTGTGTTCTAGAGCCGCATGCGGCTCCTGAGCCGCAGGTTGCATGAGGCACCTGGTGTATGAGTATGTGATGGACGTGGCGCTTCACCTTAAAGTCTGAGCAGGCCTCATGGATTTGAACCGTCCGGTGGCTCTTGTGCGCTCCGACCAGGGCGCACAGACAGCACACGGGAACCCTCTCCTCTTCGCAGAACAGCTTCAGCTCCTCCCGGTGCTCCCTGCACTTCAGAGACATGGGGTCTTCCACCACATCCACCAGTGTGTGCTCCCGCAGGGCGGCCCTCTCTCGGTGCAGCAGCGCGTGGGCCTGGCACAATGAGGCGTCGCAGGTGAGACAGGTCATCACGGCCACTGCTTTTTCCTCTATGCAGTGGTCGCAGCAGATGGGCCGAGAACGGGATGCTGCCGCCGCGGTACCAGCCGCGGCCGACCCGTCGACGGCGGCAAAGCCCTTCACCTTTGCCTGAAGGCTGGTATCTATCTCCAGTGCAGGCCTGGACGGAAGGATCACCTGACACTCCGGACAGAAGAAAGGCCCTGTGTCAGAGACATCCGCGTCCCAGACGTTCCGGATGCAGGTGAGGCAGAAGTGGTGTCCGCACGAGAGCGTCACGGGATCCGTGAAGAGGTCCTGGCAGACGGGACATTCCAAGAGATCCTCCTTGGTGGTTCCCATCACTCTGCTTACAGCGCACCTGTTTATGGCTCAGTCTCGCTCTGCCACGGTGTCCTGCTCGCTCATAAATGTTTCATAGACCCCTGCTACTACTACACGTAGGCTACACGGCTCACATACCTAAAGTGTCACATTACTGAAGATGATTTGCCATGGTCCCTGCTGACTATTAGACCTACAAGGTATACATTTCAGGAAGTTATTTTGTTGAGCAATAGTGCATTGCATTATCATATGCTTGAATAGTTTTGTATCCATTATTTTCAACTTCTGTTGAAAACTTCAAGCTCCTGTTTTACCTCCTGTTATAAACATGGATCCTACTCCCAGGCACTTGGGATCTAGTGTTGATCTACAAGCTCTCAACATGTCATACTGCATGAGTATGTGGGCTTGAAGATCAGTTTTCTTGATAAAAATGGATAATTATCAATTTTCCATTTGCAATTTTATTATTTTGGTGCAATTACATTTGTTTTATTCAGTTTTCAGGAGTGACAATTTCCTTCAAATACATGAATATAAGAATAAGACATAATATGTAGGCCTACATATTTTTTCATCATATGGCCAGCTATATAGAGGCGAATAAAATAGAATATAATAAATAGGGATGAGTGTGTTTTAGGGTGAGCGTAGCCTACATTCCGGGTTACAACCAATCGCAATAAATATCTTGCGTAGAAGCTGTTTGTGAATTGCTATTCTATGGTGCACGTGTCGTGTGTGTTGTGGATGTGGCAATAATAGAGCAGAGCCGTGGGAGTATAACATAGTAGTACAAGCAGAGTTACGCCAACTCTGTTCACTTCATGGGCCAAATGGTGGCTCTTCTACATTAGACTTCTTTTGAGAAGAATGGGGACAACCGGAAGTCACGGAATGCATTGGAGTCTATGGGCTCGCGCGAGTACGTGGACCACGTGACCAGGCTATTTTTGCCCCCTCAATAGCGCAACACTTCTACTAGATGTCTCTGTGTGAGAGCAGCTGCTGTCTGACCTGACGACGTGTCCTGGTCCTGTCCGTGTCCTCCTTCTCTCATCTGCAGTAAGTGTAACTGTGTACACACAGCTGCACCGCTGCTGTTCATATCGCATGGGTAAGAGATGGACGTGCTAATAATGACAAAGATTCCATTACAGATAGCGGAAGAGAGGCAATTTACACCATGCTAGCTTGCTGTAGCTCTGCGGCTAACCCGAGAGAGTAATAGTATAGCCACATGTACATACTGTATAGTACACACTGTAGCACGACTAGCTGGATAGCAGCACATGCACATCATAGTAAAGTTTGTTCATTTTTGATAACGGCATGTAGTAGAACCATTCTTGTGTTTTGTGGCTCATAGTGTAGAAGAGGATGTGCTACTGTCAAGTGTCAACAACAGCATGGCTGATTCACTGACTAGCAGTCATCGTTGCAATGATGTTGAACTTGACATAGCTAGTGTAGTCACTCTGAGCAATGGATTTACCAGACAAGGCTAAAATGTCCTGTAGCTCTGCTCCATAGCTCCACTGCTTCTATCATTCTGCCTTGCAGTGGAAGGCAGCATCCTAGAAACGCTGGAGCTATGGACCAGAACTAGCTGAACTGTACAGACTACAGACAGCACATCCAGTAAAATAGAAGGAAAGGAACAGCCCTCCAGATTGATTGATAGATTGATTAATCGATCATTATGGAGTTTCGAGTTGCAGCCTAATGTGGGTGCCCTTTGAGAGAGGCTTCGAAGGAGTCAAGGGTTGTAGTTAAGCATCAAAGATACAGTACTTCAGTTTCACCAATAATTGAGCATTACATCAGTTAATTTGGGCCTGTGTTGTTGGTACTACTGTGTGTCCAGCTTTTTCAGGTCTCAGTGCCATGTATCCAAGGCTGGCTCTGTGTTCCCGCCTGCAGTCCAGGACCTGGCAGCCAAATGTCAGCTCATCCAGGACATATTCCCAGACCAAGTGTAAGTGTGACTCGGGATACTATATCGGTATCGGATTCGGTACCAGAAAAGTATCAATATTGGCCCTCATTTGTCATTATCGGACCATTCGGTATTGGTAAATGTACCAGTATAACCAGTGATCAGACACAGTAGTAAGGGGTTGACACTATGGCAGGTACATAAGTGTTGTGGAATTTGCTTGGAGTTGCCCAAGTGCACATTTGAGTGAGGAGTGCTATTCTAGTCTGCTATATATTATTATTACTGCTATACTGTATATTATTCTGCTATTTGGTGGCCTTCATATAAGATCTTTTTCTTGGGACAATTTAATTGAGTTTTAGTCCTTTTTTTTCTTATTGCATTTGCAAAATGTATCTGATCGGAAAGAATTATCAGGATTGTATCGTGAGCAAAAAAAGTGATCGGATCGGGAAATATTGGGATCGGCAGATACTCAAACTCAAATGATCGGGAGCAAAAAAATGTGATCGGGACAACCCTAAGTGTGACCTATTCATGGGTCTCACTCTCATATGTAGTCCTCTAGTGTTCATACTATGCTCGGTGAGCCATACTAGGGTCTTCCCCAGCCATGAGTTGTCATGTAAGTTTTGGTTCCTGCTTGCGTATAAACCATCGATTCATCGATTGACAAGGTTATCAAAACGTATCAACGAATGTATTCATCGATACTTCCCATCCCTACAACACGTTTTAATTTTACTCCACTGGCTCCCCATTAAACAGAAATGATTTTTAAGATTCTTTTATTTTAAATCTCTTAATGCTTCAGTCCCCAGGTCTGCTGACCATTCATTGCTGAATGTGTCAGGCACCTTTCAGATCAAGAGGTGGTCCCTCTCTTTTGCATAAGAAGCCCCAATTCTTTCTAAAACCCTCCCACCCCATGTCAGAGCTAGCCCAATCAGAGGATGTTTTTAGGTCACTTCTTAAAACACACCTTTTTCTGCATATCCACATGGTTTATGCTTTTCTACTGTTTATTCTTTACTGTTCTGTGTTTTTTGTATGTATACTTGTATTGGTCAGCCTTAGTTGTATAATACTGTGCTATGAAGTTACATGACGATCACTGCTGACTAAGAACGATTTCTTAATCTTTCCACCATTGTGCCGTCCTTTTTTCCCCCGCAGTTCCTCTCACCCGCTCCCACGGTAAGTCCTTTGCTCACCGCAGTGAGCTGAAGCAGGCCAAGCGCATCGTGGTGAAGCTGGGCAGTGCCGTGGTGACCCGTGGGGACGAGTGTGGCCTGGCGCTGGGACGGCTGGCCTCCATTGTGGAACAGGTTCGTTTTCTGTCCCTGTTGTTCTGGACGGTGGTTATCATTTCAAGCGGTCTGTGGTTTTCAAGCAGTCCAGTCAAGGACAGGTGGTCCCCATGCTAAACGATGGAGAGTTGAAACCAGGTGGTTTCATTGTACGCTCTCGAGAGTAAAATTAAATGCTTTGTTTGACTTTACAAGAAGACAATAACTCAGACCTCGCCAACAGTGTCTTTGATTTATTATATACAAAGTGCATCCTCGCCATCTACGCCTTTAAGGTCTTTTTACTCAGTACAGTAGCCGCATCTTTAATGTTGACGTTGATTCGCAGCATGTGTTTGTTTTGGCTTTCCCGCAGCAGAACCGTGAAGAAAAATTATATTTTAAGGGTCGGCTTGGAACTTTTTGGCACATTTTGTTGCCCCTCTTGATGCGTTGCCCTACTTGCACTGCGTATTGAGCGTATGCGTAGTGACGGCACTACGTCGTTGGAGTGACCAAAAAAAAGACAAAGGTTACTATTTTGTCTTTGCCCCATGCAGGTGGCTGTGCTGCAGAACCAGGGCCGGGAGATGATGATTGTCACCAGTGGGGCTGTGGCTTTTGGGAAACAGCGACTACGGCATGAGATCCTGCTCTCCCAGAGTGTCAGACAAGCCCTGCATTCTGGACAGAACCAGCTCAAAGACATGGTGAGTTATGCTTGAGTCTTAAATATTGTAGTACTTGGATGCCTGGAATTCTCTGCTGTAAGTCCAGGGGCGGGGGGTCCAATTAAGGCTCCCACTTCTATGGCATAGACCAAAACAAGGAGATTCTATATAAAAGGGTCACTCCACAATACTTAGAATAACCACTAGATGGTGCAGGAGTGCATCACTTCTCTATGGCAGCAATGCTTTGCCTATGGAACATGTCACATGCATCCTGACATTTGCAATGAATATGACACTCATTTCTGCGTTGATCCTTTCATTAATATGATAAATAAATGAGTAAATCAATATGATAAGTAGAATATGATAAGATGGGTTTTTATTTTGAACAGCAATACCAGTATAACAATGTATATAAAATGCAAAATGTTCTACGTGTAGAGTTTTTTCATGATTATGAATCTTTTCCAAGCATTATGATGGCTATGGGCATTTGGCCCACTGATTTTTTTTTTGTGTGTGCAAAACTAGTGCTTGCAAATGGGTTCAGAATCATGAAAACCCCCTAGTTTGACACGTCACTTTTTACTTAAGGCATGGGGTGTCAATTAGAGATGTCCGGTATTGACTTTTATAACTGATATAAACCAATATACGCAGGCTTTTGTCATGGATGAAAAATAAAGAATGGGAGCATTTGGGTGGAAAAACCCCAAACAGGCCAAAGGCACGTGCAAAAAAGGCCTGCCCCCACTCAATCATAATTGGTATATTTTTTCCCAATTGTGTGGCTCTATACATATCTGTAAATGGTATTCTACTGATTTTTGAAAAAAACAAAAATAGTCATATTTTTATATTATTTTTCCCGATACCAATATTTTCCGATATTCATTCTTAAAACCTTTATCGGCCGATAATATCTGTGTGGCGATATATCTGCCCATCCCTAGTGTTAAATGTACGCTAACTCACAGCACCTGTCTCAAAGTTTCCCGAAGGTCGCCAGCTCAGGCGCCTTAACTATATCATTATAGCAGGGGAGGGCAACTAGATTTCCACACTCAATCCATAATACTGTTAATACACAATACCAATGTTTTATTTTATTTCAAATGCCTTTAATTATAGTTATATGTTTATAGCTACTAATTTAGACTATTTGTATTTTGTATTTATTTATTAATTTAGGCTGGAGTAATTCAAGCGGGTTGGAATCTTTGGAATTGTAACAGCTGAAGTCAATTATATGACGTCTTTCTGATATTAAACAGAGATCCTCGTCATGTGAGGGTGACTCTTTTAGTCATAATGTGTGCACTCTGGCTAAGCTCTTCTGCTGTCTATGTGGTGTTATTTTTCCGTTCTCTGTGCTCCACAGTCAGTGCCAGTGTTGGAGGCGCGGGCATGTGCAGCGGCAGGACAGAGCGGTCTGATGGCACTGTACGAAGCCATGTTCACCCAGTACAGCACCTGCACCGCACAAGTATGTACCAACAAAGACATACGTAATCCCTTCATTTCACACCATGCTCTTGGGAATATGAATGGATGTTATTATGAAACAATGCATTTTAATAACCTACGGTAATGCCATCAAATGTGACCTATGCTCTGTTGGACTTATCATTGTCAATGTGTCCCTTGAGCAAGACACTTAAACCCTAATTGCTCCTGATGTGTCGGTCAGTACCTTGCATGGCTTCCGTTGCCATTGGTGTGTCAATGGGATCCACAATCTAGGTAAAGTTCCTTGCATAAAGGTGCTACAGTATTTAAAAGCACCAATTACCATTTGTGAAATGGGACGATAATCAACCCAAAATTGATTAGAGCCAGATGAAGGCTTGACTGCTGGATTGGTTTCTTTGCAGAGCTGAAGACTTTCAAATTAAAGGGATATTTCACTTTTTTTAAAGGTCATTATATCATCTTCTCTAGCTCATGCGAACACCCCAGACAGTTTTTGCATTATTTGATTCAGTGTTTAGATATTTGATAGCTGCCTCACAGCTAATCAAAAACACCCGTCCTTTTCCCGGTGACTGATATTGTCCTCTTAATATCAATATCATTTATTTTTTAAATATTGTTTTATTTGTTTGGCCCCACTAGCATGGCACCATGGCTGCTACATTTTCCAAAACAATATTCTAAAAAGACATGAAACCTGTAAATGAAATTCCACGCCCCCCTCAAGTAATAGGAGGACAATAGTCAGTCACCATTAAAATATTAGTTGTTTTTGATGAATCTATTATGGTTAAAATGCAGTATGAAGTTATTATGGGCAGCTAAAATGAACACTGAATATCCAATTACTGAATCGAATAATTTAACAGTAAACTGTCTGTGGTGTTCACATAAAGCTGAGTGGCTTTATGCTGACGGCAGCAGAGAGCCTGAGATCTCCTTTGTGATGCTATTATCAAACCCTCAAACCCAACGTTTATTTTTACTCAATGTCTGCATTCGAATCAATTTTATTTACAGAGCACATTTTCTACTTTAATAGCTGATCTTAAACATCTCAATAATCTCCCCGTGTCGACCCCATGCAGATCCTAGTGACCAACCTGGATTTCCATGACGAGCAGAAGCGACGCAACCTGAACAGCACCCTCCATGAGCTCCTGCGGATGAACATCGTTCCCATCATCAACACCAACGACGCCGTGGTGGCTCCTCCTGTTCCCAACAGCGACCTGCAGGGAGTCAATGTGGGTTCTAGTGCTGCTAGTACAGGGGTTTTCAACCTTTTTCCTACCAGGGCCCACCATTTACTCAGAATTTCAGCCATGGACCACCATTTGATGACATTTTAGCCCCACAGACCTCAAAACTAAAGATTTCTTTTGCTTTTGTTGACAATTCCAGGCTGGATTTCGGAGAAAACAAAACGGTCAAACATACAGATCAAAATGACCATTAATCTTCTACATTCTCTAGTTCTGTAGACTTGGGCTAATTCACATGATGAATATTTTAACTCTTGAACTCTTGAGAGCGTAAACATGAAACCAAATGGACCCGCAAGGGTCCATTTGGTTTCATGTTTACGCACTCGAGAGTTACATCTGGTTAACCAATTTTTCATCTGGTTAACCTACTTAGCTGGGGACCTCCTGGAACCCTCTCAGGGACCACTGGTGGTCCCCGGACCACCTGTGCTAGTAAACATTCCATATCCAGAAGCATATTGGAATGTTAATATAATATGTTTCTGATAAAGAACGTGTCCATACAACTAATATGCGGTGTCCATATACTACATAACTAATGTGACTATTGTTACTGCTTATTGCTTGAGGTGGATAAGGGACTCGGTCCTCTGAAAAAGGAGGTGGTAGCCGGGTATAAATGGTCTTTTTTTAATGGATAAAAATAGCACATTTTTCCTTATTGGTTAATTGTTATTAAATGACAAAGGCCTGGTGAGTTTCCATTTGGCCGTCTATTACGACCCACTGGGTCTAGGGGTGGAAAATGGATCGTAACAAAGAAGGTTTGGTTGAGCGTTGTTTTATTTTTGGCCTGTCCTTTGCCAATTTAGGCAAAGCCAATTAGACGAGCCCCCACTTATTACCACCCACCTAAATCGCGATGGTGATTTGTTTGTGGCACACCAGTTATTATATTGTCTTGACCTCTCGTGTCTCTCACACATTGTGTGTTATGGTAAGATGCTCCTCTTAATGACCATTTTTTTGTATTTCAGGTAATAAGCATCAAGGATAATGACAGCTTGGCTGCACGTTTGGCTGTTGAGATGAAAGTGGATCTACTTATTGCTCTGTCTGATGTTGAAGGTACAGGAATACCTCCCCAATATACAACCGCATTGCAATAATTTCCTTACGGCTTTCATTTTTGACCACATTGCGCAAAAACTGAAACGTTAGATTAATTTCTTACCCACAGTGGCCAAGAAATGGGAGTCAAACTTTAGGGGTGATGTGACGTAGCACAGCAGGGGAGGGGCTGGGGAGGACAACACGGTGAGATCAAATCAGATCAGATCATCTGCCGTCTAAAAACAGACGGCACCCACAGCCCCTAGGCCAAAATCATTTCAGGTTAGGCCAGGCTAGTAGTATAATGACTCAAATGTCAAATAATCTGCATCAGCGCCTCCACCACATCAGGACATTGTGGTACTGCAGGTAAAACTACTTTCAAATTCCAGAAAGAAATGACCAGACTGATTATGGCAGATTGGTGATTGAGGCTCAAACCATTAGAAATAAGCAAATAATTTGATATCAAGTATTGAAAACAAGTTCTAGTCTGTATGTTATTTGCACTTTCATGCAATTGAAATAAAATGAGACTCTGAAAGTGGCTACCCAGGCTAAAGAAACAATTATTTAAGTATTTATCTATCCAACAGGTTTATATGACAGCCCTCCAGGAACAGATGATGCCAAGCTCATTGATATATTCTACCCTGGAGACCAGCAGTCTATCACATATGGAACCAAGTCCAGAGTAGGCATTGGTGGCATGGAAGCCAAGGTGAGTGTCGCAGAAATGACTAGTCCATTGTTTCTCAGAGTGGTGTCCGGGGGGACCCCCTGGGGTCCCGACTCCGGAGGGTTCCAGGGGGTCTCCAACGAAATGTGTTAAGCATCACAATCTAGCATCATAGTCATTTTAACCATTTATTAATCCATTATAACATTAATCCATTCCAAACTATCTCCATGTTTGTAAGCTCATAGCCTCGGTAGCCAGGCTTTTATTTTTGTTTGCGTTAAGGCCATAGGAAAATGTGTCATGGAAGCCCACTACCTTGTATTGAAACGCAATCATTGAATACAAAAAACGCAAACCTTGAAGACAAAAAGTGAGGACACAATGATGATGTGATTGGCCAGAACAAGATGATGTAGTGTAGGGCAACATGTGATGTAAGAGCGCCCCTCATTTCACACAGGTGGGATTCGTATAACAAACAGAACGTGGCCGTATATACAGTATAGTACATTGGGTACATCTTGCGTCATTGTAAAGGAAACGTGGTCAATGACAATGACTTTCTTGGCTATGTGTTGCCCTGGCCAGGTGAAAGCAGCACTGTGGGCTCTGCAGGGAGGTACCTCCGTCGTCATCGCCAACGGCACACACCCCAAAGTCACGGGTCACGTCATCACCGACATCGTGGAAGGGAAGAAAGTCGGCACCTTCTTCTCCGAAGTGAAACCGGCAGGTTATTAAAGAGATTAATGATCCTCCCTTTTTTATTCTCCTACCTTTTATCCATTCTTCCTATTTTATTTGCGTGACTGTTTCCTGAAATGAAGACTGAAGGTTCCTTAGTAATACACTTTTTTTGTTTGTTTGTTTTGTTGTTGATGTTGACAGGTCCGACTGTAGAGCAGCAGACAGAAATGGCCAGGCAGGGAGGCCGGACGCTGGCCGCTCTGCTTCCAGAGGAGGTAGGTTTCCCCCGATGGCCTCAGGACTCAACGTCTCACGCCATTTTGACCAGAACTGAACCAGAACAGTTATAGTAAATCGACAGTGGCCAGCTTAATAAATACAACCGCTATCAAAAATAGCATTCCATATATGCCAGTTATAGGCTAATCCACAATGGGATATCGCAATATGCAATGACAGACAATGCCAATTGTCGTCTTCATGCGCACACACATTTGATTCGTTGAAACTGACTGGCACACTTGTCATTTTCACTTCATTCTTTTCCCTAGGCTCATTATTACTGTGTTTGTTTTTGGTTCTTAGAGGGGAGAGATCATCTGCCGCCTGGCTGAACTGCTGACAGAGAAACAGGACGAGATCCTCAGTGCCAACAAGAAAGACATCGAGAAAGCAACTGGTACACAGTCACAGACTTGTTATCATCACCTTGTCACTTTTACTGTTGCTAGCATGTAATTGGCTATTGACTTCAACAAAAGTGACAAGGCTGTACTAGCAGAACATAATTGAACAGTGGTTACCAAACCTTGTTCCCAAAAAAGAAATTAGACATTAGCCTGGTTCCCAAATTAGTGAGATAATGGCAGATCTACAAGTTCACAATGTTGCAGATCGGTTATTCTTACTGCTTACTCCTAACCCAAAGGGGCTTAATGCGTAACACGTATTAAAGCCACAGCTTTCACTGTCAAAACCCTCCTTTTGAAGTGCCAGACCTCTTAAAACAGATGTAAGATTACATAATCGTGTTTATGGTGTCTTGACCACTCTGCCCTCTTAACCTTTTGTCCAAAAACATCCGGGTCACAAGTCTCAAATGTACTGCTGTCTCTTATTGCTTGGTTTGCTGTGAAAAAACACACACATTAAGGAGTCGAATCTGAGATAAAGCCTTTCGAAGACATGGGGAAAGTGGCCACACCCATTTTGTCGGCGATAGGCAAACGCAGGGATTAAAGTTCTTCTGATTTCAGTCCTGAGGATTTCACAGGGGTCATTTAATTAGCTCAGTGCTTATTTGCAAAAGATCATTTTCAGTCTCAAGATTCTTTTTTACTTTAATCCCTGCAAACGATATGTCCGGATCAAAATATGGATTAAACACTGTAATTAATTTGTTTGCGTATTCGGCCTCATATTCGGCCTGTAGAACAGGTAATTATTTAGCTGAACAGGGCGGGTTAAACACTGTTTTGTAACTTATGGACTTTATTCGATTAGACTTTCATTTGTTCATGACATTTCGTGGGGGAAAAATCACACAGGTCGCCTTTCTCTGCCAATGCTGAACCGCCTGAGCCTGTCCTCCTCCAAGCTGAACAGCCTGGCCATCGGCCTGCGTCAGATCGCCGTGTCCTCCAGGGACAGCGTGGGCCGTGTGCTGAGGAGAACCAGGATCGCCAACAACCTGGAGCTGGAGCAGATCACCGTGCCCATCGGCGTCCTCCTGGTCATCTTTGAATCCCGCCCTGACTGCCTCCCACAGGTCAGTTAACACCCATAATGCTTCTGTCCAGTACCTTTCTTCAGATAGACAGGGTGTGCAGTCATCCAAAAGAACATGTTGTTGTTATTGTTATTACTATAATAACATTAATAATAACAATAATAACTATTACAGGAAAATATCTCATCTGACATTTGTATAGTATTGTTTGTTTGTTTTGTTATAAAGTAAAAAACAACAGTTCGAGCCTTTCAGCCTTCATCAGGCATAGTTTGAGAATAGGCTGACCTTTTGTTTAAATCTTTGGAGTGATTGGTTTTACAACTGTTGTCTGCTTTTCACTCCAAAAATCATTTCAGGCTTTTATTGCTATTATTATTATTAACTAGCCCTATACCCGTGATATGATCTGGAATTCTGGATATTATGTATAGATCACATTGATTGGGAGGGAATTGTTGAGGTTGGAAAGTTGGGTTGAACTTGGGCACAAAATTAATGTTATAGTCCTTACCCGATCTGAATGGAATTGTAATAAACCCTGAAGGTCATTACAATTCATATGAATACCTGAAGGAAACCGTTTGACATGCACCATATAAAGTAGCCATGCATTGCATGACGCCTGACAGTCATGTTTCAGGGCTACATACAGTATACTGTAAAGTAGCCTATGCTCAGTCACACAGCCTGGTACTCCCAAATATATTTTGTGAGTCGCACAGATCAAAGGCTAGGCCAATTCTCATGCACAATGTGCAGTTTTTAGCTCTGGCCTAAGGAAACACATGGCTTTATAACAACCCATGATGTTGTGATCTTGAAGATTTGCTATTTTGGACAGAGCGCGTCATAGTAACGTCACTGAGATTAGCCTGTGTGTGTCTGAGGGTGCGTTTATGCGGTGTGGGTGTATGTGGGTGGAGGCGTTATGTTGTGGGTGTATGTGGGTGGGGGCGTTATGTTGTGGGTGTATGTGGGTGGGGGCGTTATGTTGTGGGTGTATGTGGGTGGGGGCGTTATGTTGTGGGTGTATGTGGGTGGGGGCGTTATGTTGTGGGTGTATGTGGGTGGGGGCGTTATGTTGTGGGTGTATGTGGTGGGGGCGTTATGTTGTGGGTGTATGTGGTGGGGGCGTTATGTTGTGGGTGTATGTGGGTGGGGGGCGTTATGTTGTGGGTGTATGTGGGTGGGGGCGTTATGTTGTGGGTGTATGTGGGTGGGGGCGTTATGTTGTGGGTGTATGTGGGTGGGGGCGTTATGTTGTGGGTGTATGTGGTGGGGGCGTTATGTTGTGGGTGTATGTGGTGGGGGCGTTATGTTGTGGGTGTATGTGGTGGGGGCGTTATGTTGTGGGTGTATGTGGGTGGGGGGCGTTATGTTGTGGGTGTATGTGGGTGGGGGCGTTATGTTGTGGGTGTGGGTGGGGGGCGTTATGTTGTGGGTCTATGTGGGTGGGGGCGTTATGTTGTGGGTGTATGTGGGTGGGGGCGTTATGTTGTGGGTGTATGTGGGTGGGGGCGTTATGTTGTGGGTGTATGTGGGTGGGGGCGTTATGTTGGTTTATGTGGGTGGGGGCGTTATATTGTGGGTGTATGTGGGTGTGGGTGGGGGGCGTTATGTTGTGGGTCTATGTGGGTGGGGGCGTTATGTTGTGGGTGTATGTGGGTGGGGGCGTTATGTTGTGGGTGTATGTGGGTGGGGGCGTTATGTTGTGGGTGTATGTGGGTGGGGGCGTTATGTTGTGGGTGTATGTGGGTGGGGGCGTTATGTTGTGGGTGTATGTGGGTGGGGGCCGTTATGTTGTGGGTCTATGTGGGTGGGGGCGTTATGTTGTGGGTGTATGTGGGTGGGGGCGTTATGTTGTGGGTCTATGTGGGTGGGGGCGTTATGTTGTGGGTGTATGTGGGTGGGGGCGTTATGTTGTGGGTGTATGTGGGTGGGGGCGTTATGTTGCGTTGATAGCGAGCTGAAGATTGTTGCATTCCCACTCCAAGCGCACTTCCGCATACACCACACCACACACGCACACAGGCGCATACAGGGAAATGCGAGCACACAGTCCTCCTGGGGGTTTTTCTTTGTCGTTTTTGAGTGAGCAGTTGAAACTTGCAAATAACTTTGGAGAGGAGTGGGTGCTGTGGCCACCGCACATAATGAACATCCAGGCGGTGTCGATTGCAGTGGTAGTAGAAATAACTTGTAGGTGACTGTAGTAGCGCATGTTTCATCATGCCGTGCCCGTGTTTGGATCAGCCACCTGGCAGGCGGAACAGCAAGGACAGAGAACACTGTACGCAAAAAGGGAGGTGATCCCGTGTTGAACAACAAACCGTGACCACAAATAAATGTGTGTCTGTGACACGTGATGAGTTTTGAATGAAAATCTATTAAATTAAGATGATTGGTATAATGTTTGGTGTTCGTACGTAGCGCACATTGATGCTGGATGACGGCTGTGCTACGTTCTGTGGGCCGTCACCGTGGCATGTGTGATTTGTCGTCATGGCACAGTGCATTGCACAGGAAGTAACAGACAGGCAGAATCCTAGAATTATATCTAGAGAGCTCAGATTAACTCACCACACATCACCTCATAAAGTCCTTTAGGTGGTGATTGCACTAGCAATACCCAGAAAACCCCCTTGCACACTCTACGACTTTATTGATCTCTCTATACAATTCAAGCAAGCGTGTCTGTCTGTACACTTCCTGTGCAACTGTACTGTAGGCACGTTTCCATAAGCCCTATTTTTGCGCAAAAACGGCTCTTGCGAAGAGAATGTTGAATGGAAACACTTCAAAATGCGAATAAGTTTCCATTTTGCGCAAAAATATTTTCTCGCTGAAAGGTGCCGTATTTTGGAGCGTATCGAAAGAGTCTAATGCGCAAATGAGGTATGGAAACGGCTTGCGAAAATACTTTGTATTGAAAAGCACTGGCACGCATTATAGCGCATTTGAAGAGTTCTGGTCTGCCGATGAGAGCATTGTTATTTGTTAATATATAAGTTATATTTCTACAAAACCGCTCAAAACGGACGAGGGCCGTGCGCACACAGACATCCAAGCCAAGGGGACTCACGTACATGGCCAAAACGTTCAGACTCCCATCGCGTTTGTTCATGAAAGTCGCAGGGCATTTACAGGTCCTATATTTACAGTATCTGTATCATCATGCATGATAGCTAAGACACGCAAGTGATAACAGACATAAACAGCTGTTTTACATGACCGGGCTCTGCCCTTATAGATATTATTCCATTAATAATGTTCAAAACTTTTTTCCTCGCACGTGTCGCGCTGCAGATAACATGTAGTCTACAATATCACAAAGTAGACACACCAAATCAGTAGGCTACGGAGTCTCACAAGCGCTCCGGTTCAGGAAAACAGTGAGTTGTGTAGATTATGTATTAGGATTGTAGGCTATATTAATTATTGTTTTTGCTACAGCAGAGCCAGAACAGCCTCTGCACAGCACAACGGACGGACCTATAGGTCAATAGGAATAAAGCAGGCAGTCCGTGTGTGTGGCCTAAAATAACTTCAAAAGTAAAAATATACGTATGTAAAATAATAACCATACGTATCACGTTACTGGCAAAACTGTACCACCTATTGCTTATTTCATGAACCTATTTTGTTTTCCCTAGACTCCCACAAGTCGCATTTCTTCAGTTAATGGAAACGGCGGACAATTCGCTCTTCCTTTTTCGACTTAACTAACATACTCTTCCTATTTTCGCAAAGGTTTTATGGAAACGTGGCTTGTGTCATTTGTCTCCATTTGCGTAACGCCACGGCGCACGGACAGCCTCACTGAACCTCGAGTTACACAGCCCTGTCATCCAGCACCAATATGCGCCCCTCATAAGCACCAAACATTATGCACATCATTTTAATTTAATACATTTGTGTCAAAAAAGAATCTTCGCGCACATGACGTGTCACCGGATACAGATAAAAAAAAACATCACGTGTCATGGAGACACATTTATTGTGGTCACAGTTTGCCGTATCACCTCCCCTTACGGCTACAGCCATTGGCGCGGGGTACAGTGTTCTCTGCTCTCGCTGTTTCGCCTTCCAGGCGACTGCCGACTGGTCCACACAGGCAACGTTCTCTCGGCACGGCGCAGTGTTGTCGCTGTTCCGCCTGCTAGGCGACTGACCAACACAGACAATATATACTCTCGGCACGCGCTACTACGGTCATTCTACTACCACTACTCTGCAACGTCTGGATATTAACGCGCGCCAGCCCACTCCAGCCCTCTCCAAAGTTAGTATTCGCCACATTTATGCGTCTGTGTACGTGCGGCGGTCCGGGTCGTCTACAACTTATATCTACTACCACTGCACCGTCTGGATAATAATACGCGGCAGCCCACGGCCTCAACTCCTCTCCAAAATCATTATTCAGGCGCCACATTTACGCGTGTGCGTCTGTGTAAAGTGCGCATACCAGGCTGTGTAACAGAGAATAGGCTACAAACTAGGTGTCATCTCATCCATACACGACCCCTGGGTTTGTTACAATTACATTCACAACGACTAACGTCTAACATTAACGGTAACCATATGACATTCATTTTGTGACCCAAGTTCCACCCAACTTTCCAACATCAACAATTCCCTCCCAATCAATGTGATCTGCACATAATTTCCAGACCATACACCACGGGTATAGGACTAGTTAATGATAAATGATATAATGATAACTTTAAATGTTTGTATCTCTGAACAAGTCCTGGAAACAGTGACATGTGATGTGTTTGTCTAATGTATTTACTTAATAGAGGAGGTTGAGGGGAGGTGGAGATTGTGATTTTAAACAATTTCAAAAGGGACTGATGTGTAAAAATCTGTCTGTTTCTTTGCCTGTACACACATTTTGTTTTCCTTCTAACAGGTGTCAGCTCTGGCCATTGCCAGTGGGAATGCGTTGTTACTGAAGGGTGGCAAAGAAGCTGCCAACACCAACAGGATTCTACATCTGCTCACTCAGGAGGCACTCTCTCTGCACGGTGTGTCTGACGCCATTCAGCTGGTAGGAACTGAGAATGTTACCTGTTCTTTCTGTGTCCTACTGTACGAACTACTGCACTAATACTTGGACCAACCAAAATGTTACGACATTGAGGGGTCAAAAACCGAGCTCTCAGCAGGGTTGTTGCAGCCTGAAAGAGGGACAAAATTTTCCTGAGAGTGGTTTCATTACCAACCATCCGGTCCATGTGAGTTTAAACCATGGTATAATGGACACAAACTCACTCTGTCTGCCCCCATTTCCCAGTTCTAGCCTTTTTTTGCTACTGCCAATAGAAGTTTGACCAAGTTAGCTGTCCTCTTCTCTTACCTTCAACCTCTTTTAAGTACACATTGATGCAGATACTCTTGTGCATTTTTAATTCTGGAGCTTTAATTGCAACAAAGTAGTTCTACATCGCAGTATCATTGTAGAACTACCTAGTATTGTAGTAAATCATCTTGACATGTTTTTTTTTTCTTTAGGTGAGCACACGCGAGGAGGTGGAGGACCTATGCAGGCTGGACAAAATGATCGACCTGATCATTCCCAGAGGCTCATCCCAGCTGGTCAGGGAGATCCAGAGAGCGGCCAAGGGCATTCCGGTGCTGGGCCACAGCGAGGGCATCTGCCACGTCTACTTGGACGCCGACGCCAGCATAGACAAAGCTATGGACATTGGTAATATCATGACAAATGGCAACGTATACTAACGGACGTGGGGCTTGTTGGTGGCACTAAAATCAAAATTTGTCGTGTTTCATTTGGGATAACAACCAAAGAAAAATGTAATTTTGTCCACATGGTACTGTGTGATATTTGCGATATTTTGGGTTAGATGCTCACCACATTGTAATTCATCACTAGACCGGTCTGCTTCCTTCGGCAACAAACATAATTATGTACAGTATGTTAGGGTTCTCAGGAACCATATCATTTGTTCCTGTTATTGACCGTTACTCTGCCAGCATTGCTTTATAATGGTAGTTAGCTGCCACCAATGTTTGTTAATGCGGAAGTCATATTTTAAAGAACAAAGTTTCCAACTGGAAGGGGACATTCTCTGTTTACCTCTGAGTGAGAAAGTCACTGTGATTGATCTGGGCCGTCAAATATAACACTGTTCTATTCAAGCTCTATAAGATAGATGGTGCTGTTGGACTGAATTGGGTCTAATTTTTCTTTTTTGTTTGTTTGTTTGTTTTTTCAGTCAAAGACTCAAAGTGTGACTACCCTGCGGCCTGCAACGCCATGGAGACCCTGCTCATCCACAGAGACCTGCTGAGGACCCCCATGTTTGATCAGATCATTGACATGCTGAGAACCGAACAGGTAAAACAGTATTGACATGTGCACACTCTTAAAGGGGAATTCCACTCATTTGTTTGATCCCGGACGTGTTTCCTTAACACCAAGCCGCACCATGTTCCCGTAGGTGAAGATCCACGCCGGTCCCAGGTTCGCCTCATACCTGACCTTCAGCCCATCGGAGGTGAAGTCTCTTCGGACAGAGTACGGGGACCTGGAGTGTTGCATCGAGGTGGTGGACAGCATGCAGGACGCTGTGGACCACATCCACAAATACGGCAGCTCCCACACCGATGTCATCGTTACTGAAAACGGTTAGTCATCCAACATTGCACTGGATGGAATTCAATTAACAGTTAAACCGCCATTGAAGTTGATCTACGACGTAGATCAACTTCAATGGCGGTTTAACTGTTAATTGAATTCCATCCCTTCCATTCCATCCATAAAAGATTGACGTAGATTCTACGTCAATCTTTGATTAGTATCACTATTGTTTGATGCGATCCCGATGCTAGCGGCTGTGAGCAGCGCTTGCCTCCTCTTGCCAGCTGAGAGACACAAATCAAGAGGCGGACCGGACGTAACATCCTGTGCGCCGATCTAACATGTCTGTCAACATTGTGTATTTCCAACAGAGGAAACGGCCGAACAGTTCCTGCAGCAGCTTGACAGCGCCTGTGTTTTCTGGAACGCCAGTTCACGTTTTGCTGATGGCTACCGCTTTGGCTTAGGTACGTACAGATTAAAGCCATGTTGGTGTTCTAACACAATACATGAGCCAAAGACTTGAGTGCTAAAGCTGACAAAAATGATAATAAATGTCCTGGGGAGGTAGTTTGAGATGTTTGAGGTCTTTGACCATTGGCGTTTCTAAGCAATTTAAGAGCCCCAGGCAGGTTTTTCCCTGGAGCCCCCCTTACCAAATGGAAATTTTACCACAGGGAAAATTTCCTGTGACGTCATACATGTACCTACAGTATGACAGGCACAGTACAATGGTGTCCCCAAGGCATAAAATATGAACAATTTTTAAACAGAATATATTATTATATGTGTTTTTAAATGTTCAATTCTAGTTGAAGAGGACAAGTATTTATCCATATGGCTTATTAGCCTGGGATCTTTTTAAAGCAGGTCTGGTGGTTGCCCTGGTACGCCCCCCCATGGTGCCCCAGGCAACTGCCTAGTCCGCCTAATGGCAAAACCACCCCTGTGTTTGACCATTGCAGGAGCCGAGGTCGGCATCAGCACTGCGCGGATCCACGCCCGAGGCCCCGTGGGCCTGGAGGGGCTCCTGACCACAAAGTGGGTCCTGCGGGGTGAAGGGCACACGGCAGCCGACTTCTCGGAGCAAGGCAGCATGACATACCTCCACGAGAACATCC
This sequence comes from Benthosema pterotum, assembly GCA_039105355.1. NCBI lineage: Eukaryota > Metazoa > Chordata > Actinopteri > Myctophiformes > Myctophidae > Benthosema > Benthosema pterotum. The sequence goes on from CM076974.1 coordinate 1,210,283, forward strand.
CTATCCCCCACAGGAACCTCAACTAGAACCGCCTCGTCGGGAAAGCCATCTTCACTGCCCCGACTTAACTGTTGAGCTGCAGCGCCGTTTTGCCTGATGTCACCACTTTTCATTCAAAAGAAGTCGTTTTGGTTTTCCTGAGCCTGTACGCAAGACTCTCTGGTCTGAGATTCTACCCGGATATATATCTTGAGACACTCGAATCAATTCCCTTCCACCACAATCTGGACGAGACATAGTCTATTAGCGGAATTTGCGTTATTTGGGTGGAACTCCCGCCTAAGCAAATGAATATGGCGCTAGAAACCCTATTACAAATCAATTTACATTCTTCGCAAATTAAACAAGTGCTGTGATTGGTCAGCAAAATAGCGTATCCGGGGGGAAATACTTCTGAGTTCTGAAGTTCCAACAGACACTTACGCTAATAGACTCTCGGCCTTACATCATGCCCAGGCTTTCCTTTTCGCAGCACAGATGAGGTAAGCCTGGAGGCTGAGGCTACTTCGGCCAGTAATGGAGGGCCATTCGCTCACTAGGCTTGGATGGTGTCCATTTGTAACCACAATAGACGGTACCGTATATGTTTGCAGTTCAAAAATGTGAATACCGATGATTCTTGGACAGTTTTAAATATTGCACAGCCCCTAGAATAATAAAGCGTCCTCAAAGTAGAATTCCACCACAGAAGGATTTCTTACCTTTATTTGCTGTTGCTTTATTTATTAAAAAGTGCTCCAGTTTGTTATTTTGTGGAGAGAAAACAAACAAACAAAAAAATCCTTATTTTCTGTTTCCCCTACCCCACCATAAACCTGGAGCTATGGGATGATGTTCAGCTATTTCACCTAGTTCACCTATTTTTGAACAACATCCCATAGCCCTATTCTAATCTTATGATGGGGTAGAAGGTGAAAAATAACAACTGGACCATTTGGAAATACATCAATTGCAAATAAAGGTAAGAAAGCCTGCTGGGGTGGAATCCTCATTTTAATCCATGTTCAGCATGCCTGGCAATGACGGTTGCTCTGCCCTGGTAGATGTTGATATTGTTGAGCTGAACAGTGGGTGAAGCCCTGGTAGATGTTGATACTGTTGCTCTGCCCTGGTAGATGTTGATATTGTTGAGCTGAACAGTGGGTGAAGCGCAGGTGACAGGCAGTTTGGTGAATCACATCGTTAACTAATGAACTGCTTTCGTATTCAAAGAAGTCTTCAATGCTTTCACGATTCCTTGTCTGCATTTCTGACAATCATGTCATTGATATCGATAACTAGCCTGGTGCAGTACACTTTACGATAACAAATTGATACCGCCCAAGCCTCGTACCCATGTTGTTTAAAAAAAGGGATGCAGCATCTTATCGGTGTCATCATCATCATCACGACGAACTCCATAGGTCATTTCATCCCTTATCTGTTTTTCTTCAAGAAGGACCGAAAGAAATGTCACGGTTGTGCTTTTGTAACTACCATTATTTTTCTACTTGGAAAGTTCTGTCTTTTTCTAACTTATCTGCAGATTCAGTTTCTTTTTTTTTTTGGAGGGGGGCAGGTCATGCTCCTACCGTTTTGCACAGGATGATTTGAATAAATGTGCTGTACAGTTCTTTACTTCAAGTCCTCCCGTGTAATGTTTGTAGCACACGGTCGCCAGAGAAGAAGTTGCACTGGAAGTTGGTGGTTTACAGATGTATTTAATGTAAAGTCAGATCTTGATTATTGCACACTTGAACTGGATCGGTTTCGTATACAACACTTAACATTTTAATTTGCTCAGCACTTCAAACAGAAACCTCTCGGAAGCGGTTGTGTTTTCAGCTCGCGCCACATTGACAGGATAACAGAGTTTACTTTGCCATGCCACAGATTACATTTATGTTTCGGGTTTTAAGTTTTGCGAAATGTTACAACACTGAATATTAACCCCTTTCGACCTGACACCAGCTTCTACAAAAATGTCTTCTAAATCCTGACAGTTTTCCAAAAAGATCTATGTTTCTGTGTCAGTGATCAATCAATGCAATATTATGTAAATATTAATATTTCATACCAAGGACCACCAGAATTGCCTTGTGTTTGGCTGCGGACCTAACATCTCGAAATATGGAATCCCAGGGACCTCCCAGAAGCAATTATTTGAGTTTAATAATGTCTGCTCTGAAAGAACATATATTTACATATTTACATAATATGTAAATATAAGATTTACACCACATTTTGATGATTTTCCAAAAAATAACAGACCTACAAGTTCATAGCGTGCCACTCTGTAGATCTGTTATTTTATAAGCTAATGCTTTCAATAGCTAATACTAATGCTTTCAATAGAAGTAACTGAAATCAAAAACTAATGATAGCTAATGCTTAAAGCACCAAAAGGGGTTCCTGTACAGAATGAGTTTAAACCAGGCTCCTTCGTTACACATTGCACATGTTGGCATACACATGTTAGTTAACACATCTCATAAACTTCCTTTCAACCCTTAATTGTGAACCAGTCGAACTACGATCTTAGCAAGTTAGGAGGTTTGTTTGTTGAACACAAATAAGTCTGATGGAAGTCACGCCATCCTCGACTCTTTCTAAATGTTTATTACAGCTACTTCCAATATTGGTTAGCTGCAGCCATTCTCCAGCACTCTTAAGGGCTCATTTTTCATCCCAGGCAAAATCCCTTCTCTCTAACTTTTTTTTTTACTATTTTGAAAAATGTTTTTTGAATAGTTTAACTAGCCAATCTACACATGCCGTGTTTTCCACCCTAAAACATGATCTTCAGGTATTATTATTTTATTTATTTTAATAATATATTATCAGTTTTTTTTTTTCTGGTTCATTTGTCAATCCCCTGATAACCAAGCCTATGTTTTTTTTTCTTTTTCTTTACAGAAATCTGTGTATAAGGTGAGAAGAGAGAGAGAGCGAGGGTGGTTTTATTAGGACTCGGTGATGCGGCGCACTGATCCGATGGTGGAGCTGGTGCTGCCCCACTCGCTGTGCTTGCTGTACTCTCCGGGACGCAGGTAGTACTGGCGCCCCCTGTAGTTTGGATGCTCGTGGAGGATCCAGTAGCCCTCCATGACGTGGCAGGAGCAGACGTCGCGCAGGTGGAAGCGGTCCTGGAGGTTGGAGCAGTCGTCGCTCAACTCCGTCATCCTACCTCCGAAGTCAGACCTCTCGAAGATCTTCATCCTGTATTTGCCGTTGTACTGCGCACGCACACACACACACACACACACACACACACACACACACACGTAAACCCGAAGAGAAGCCATTTGTGTCAGTGAATAACATGCATGTTATGCATGTTATGCATGTTACGTAAAAGTCCTCACAGACTTTTCAAAAAAGTATTTATTTACCATATTGTCCCGAATATAATACGACCCTGGTTATAAGACGACCTCCGTTTTTTCAACTGTTTGTGTAAAAAGAACATTGAATTTCAAATAATATAGTTTTTAGGATATTTTCATTGGGGAAAAAAACAGTTAAATTCAGGCCAACAGGGTAAATACCTTTTTAAGCATCATAAAAAAAATTGGGTTGTGACAAATCATGACGACAACCACAAAATCTTGAACCGAGCAAATAATTTCAAAGACTGACAAAAAAGTGCTGCCTTTTTTCTCAATTAGACTTCATTCTAAAATGGGCTAAAAATGGTCTGAAATTAGCGTTTTTTTCAGCGGTCTAATCTTAGCTCAGATTTTATTTACAAGAAGGTCTATAGATAATGAAGTATTCAGTGTTTCCTATTTCCAATGCACTTTATTTTACTTATACTACATGGTCTCAGAGGCAAATATTGTACTTTTACTCCACTACAATCATTTGAAAACATCAGTTACTACCTTGTGTAGATTTTGATTACAAAACATACAGTACATTATCTCCACATGACTCAGCCCTACAGTACTTTTATTACCCTATTGGCCTGAATATAAGACTATGGGCTCCATTTTCGTCACCACTAAACCCTAAACTTCCTTCCTCTTTTTTTTACTATTTTGAAAAACATTTTAGAATGGTTCAATGTGCCAATCTATGGACACATTGTGAGCTTGTAGACCAGCCATTTTAACTATTGATTTAAAAAAAAAATATATAGTTTAGAAAGGCAAAGAAGTTAAGGGATACAGGGTTTGGCGGTGATGAAAATCTAGGCCTAGGTTTTCTTCCTCCAAAAAAGGGGTTTTATTATATTCCTGGGCTGTACTATTTGACATTCAATGTTTGTTTTTTCGCAAAAAATGCTTGAAAAATGGAGATCGTCTTATATTCGGGACAATGCGGTACGCTGGGTATATTTTGGTTTGCAAAAGGCAGTTCTAGTTCACAATGCACCGCGAAGTGCCACATCGTGAAGTTGTCGACTGGCTATTTTCAAAATATATGTACACATTTTGAAGTAGTAAAGGAGTGTGATTAGTACTTAAAAAAATTAAATATATTTTCAAAATATATACACACATTTTGAAGTACTGAATGAGTATGTTTAGTACTTCAAAACGTGTCATTTAAAAATAGATTGTGCATTGAAGTACATTCTGAGGTTGCTTCTTTTGTACTTTCCCGCTCATATACACTTCGAAAGTGGGACGTTCCGCTGGCCGTAACTTTAGAGAACCACAGCGTTTTGGCTTCTTAGCGTGCGCGCCCTATATCTGATCCGCACATGGAAGGAGAACAGAGTGAGGTATAGCGTCTCTCACGGAGGGGACGATGCGGCAGGAGCGGATGCAGTCGTTGAAGCCGGACCAGCGGTGGTGGTCGGGGTACTTCCCCTTGGTCAGCATGTACTGGTATCCGGAGTAGCTGGGCTTCTCGTACGCCATCCAGCAGCCGCTGTCCACGCGGATGGAGTTGCAGCGGGAGAAGTGCGAGTGCATGTCGGAGCAGTCGCCGCTGCACTCGTAGTGCCGCCCCTCGTAGTTCCTGCCCTCGTAGAAGATGATCTGGACATGGGAGTGACAGAGGAAGAAGGAGAAGCACAGTGGCTTATGAATCCCGGGATGTGTCTTCCGAAGTAGCTCCAAGGCAGCCCAACGTACACAGGATTCCGGTGACACAGCAAAATATCACGAATGATAACCATTTAGGACACATGGATGGATATGTGGCAGGTGGAGGAGGCTCCTTCTGGCCCTTTTTTTCTTTAGTGCTTATAGAGTCCACTTACCTTTCCCATAATGGCGATAATGTGGTTTGACAGGACGGACCTGTCCAGTTGTACACATCCTTTTATCTGCGGGGAAAGTGGCACCGAGCTTTGTCATTGAAATAAGGCGAATTATCACGTCAGCACAAAACTATTCTGTTGCCCCCCGGGAGCCAGAGCACATGGCAACCTCATGTTCCCATTCTTGGTTGTCATGCAAATTTTTGATGGAACTGCCACCCCCCCTCCCCAGGCTTGAATAATAGAGGTGGAAACTCTGGAATTGTCCCTGGTTTGGGGGGGAAAAAACCAAAACAACAACAGAGGTTGAGGTCAAATGTAGGCCTGTACCTACAACTTGTTATGTACAGTAGTAGGTACAGTAGGTGGTCGAGCCAGCCAGGATACGGCTGTTGGCAGTGACACCGAATCTCTCAGCTCAGGACATGTCAGGAGGTGGTCTATAGGTGACCGTAAATTAAACCAAGTTTGATTTAGAAGGGGTTCAACTTGCATTTTGTTGAACAAATGTGTTACTTAATTTCCAAGACGTCAACACAATTAAAGAATGTAAAAGAACCGTTATATTGATCAGCGTTTTGCCTGCTGTCTCTTGGGTGCCAACATCATCAAATGCTTTTATCTTTCTTTTAGAGTACCCTATGATTCGGTATGCTGACAAGCTTCATGGAGATGCTAATTTTCCTTTCCAGCTCGATTTGGCACCTGCCCACAGAGCTAAAACTATTAGTAGCTGCTGTACTGACCATGGTATTACTGCGCTTAACTGACCTGCCAACTGTCCAGACTTTAACCCAACAGAGAATCTGGGTTGTATTGTCAAGAGGAAGGTGTGAGACATAAGACTGAACAATACAAATTTATGGCTGTTATTGAAGCAAACCTGGGCTTCCATAACACCTCAACAGTGGGGTTGATAAATGAAATAATCTGTTCTAAAGTAGCCCAGACAAAGTACTAACTGCATACATTAATATACTTTTCAGACTTGTCAACATTTCTTGTTTAAAACACATTTTTAGTGGTCTCATGAAATATTGAAATCCTGATTTGGTGGGTTTTATGAGCTGGAAGCCAAAATTGGGCAAAAATAAACAAATAAATACTTGAAATCATTTACAATGTGAGCACTGGATCTATGATTAATGAAAGTTCGGGTTTTTGAACGGAATTGTGGAAATAAACCAACTTTTCCTTGATATTCTAATTTTTTGGAATGGACCTGTATGCACATAATAAGAGGTGTCCGCATGCATGTGTACATGCGTGTGTGTTACAATGTATAAATGTTGCTAGTGTGTTTTGCTCAAGCATTTGGCCATAGTTTCATGAATTGTAAATCACAATGCAGACCAAATCATATTGAGGCTGCAGTTACCTGAATTTTACTATACTAAACGGCCCACCTGGGACATTGTATTTAGTGTAGGGAACAATAGGCAACTTTGTTATGGTAGGTAGACCTAGACCTATGTCAGGAGATGTATTTGACCTCTGGGGTTATTATTTTCCTAATAAAAAACAGCCTGGACACCCATGTGTTTGGATTTTGGAAACTGGAGATGTTTATTTGTATATGTATATTTTTGGTAAATGCAGAAATATTTTACACTGCAAAACAACAGATGTTAGTTTTAGGTATTGTCAGACTCTTTAGAGATCAACAATAGCCCACATTACATGTTGTATTTTCTGTCATCATGAATAATAATGGAGTTCATGGGCTATCTTTATTGCTTTGAGTTAGTTTGTTTTTAAATCTGAAACGTTATCTTTGCATTGTCATTTTCAAATGTTTATGCAGTACTAGGAGGACAGTTTTAAATTACGTTGTAAATGAATGCATTTAAGATCCCTTTTCAAGAAATGCTTTGGGCTATTTGTGTGTAAACTCAATAAATTAATTCCCTTTTACCTCCACTAGAATCTATTGCTTCTGACTTTATGGAAGTGAATATTTGCATGTCTATAAATTATGAAAATTAACAGGTTCGCTAGCACCTGTAGTCCCATGTTTGTATATACTGTAGGCAGTTTCAAACAAAATGAATGCAAAGATGAATGATATTTTTAATGGCTTCTGTTTCAGCATATAACTTTGCTACAGACTTCATATTTAGCTTGGAATCCATAGATTGTGTCAGCCATTATTATGGGCAGGGAACTGTCCACAGCCCAGAGTCGCAGAGCAAACTTGCAGTATTTTTATATGGCTACTTTTACCCGCAATTAGTAAAACATTTGTACACTTTCCCCACCACTGCAACATTTTTAAAAAATACTTTAAAACTTTAAAAATACTTTAAAACTCAATGTCGCAACTGTATTACTAGATGGCTCCGTACTCTCAGAGCCTTGGAGTATAGACAGAGTTACGCAAACCCCGTTCTCTTCATGGGGTCAGTCACATACTGTATAATATACAGTATATGACTGACGAATCATAGATAGATGTATATACAGTGTATATACATCTATCTATCGACAGCCCAATGTCGACTCTTCGACAAACAATTAGGGACGACCGGAAGTTGCTAAATGCATTCGAGTCTATGGGCTCGCGCCCACGTGACCAAGCTGTTTACTGCCCCCTCAATATCGCAACTCTTGTCTCCAAGAATGTACCTGGCTCTGAAGGCTCTGGAGCTACCACCAAGCTTTTATTTTGTAATTGTGGTGACGTAATATTGTACCCGGAAGAAAGTTCTTTATTTTCAGCCTCTTCTTCCTCCTCTCCTCTGCGTCTGTCTGGCACGGCACGGCACGGCACGGCACGGCACGGCTCGGCTGGCTAGCTCAGCTGTAGCCTGTTACCATAATATCACAATAATAACAACACAGCCTGACGCATAGTTTAGAAAGATGGCTGCGGGAAACAATTCTTACACCATTGTGGAGTATTTCGGCGGGGACGACGGATACCGCTGCGGTTACTGTAAGAACGAAAAGGGCAACTTCTCTCATGGTGAGTGTGTGTGTGTGTGTGTGTGTGTGTGTGTGTGTGTGTGTGTGTGTGTGTGTGTGTGTGTGTGTGTGTGTGTGTGTGTGTGTGTGTGTGCGTGTGCGTGTGCGTGTGTGCGTGTGTGTCAGCATACAGCAAAGTGCTTCTAATGTTTTATCATGCCAATAAAGCTCCTTTGAATTGAATAATGTAAGTCAGTGGTACTCTAGTCCAGGGGTTTTCAACCGGTGGTCCGTGGACCACCAGTGGTCCTTGAGAGGGTTTCAGGTGGTCCCCAGCTAAGTTGGTTAACCAGATGTAACTCTTGAGAACGTAAAAATGAAACCAAATGGACCCTTACGGGTCCATTTGGTTTCATTTTTACACTCTCAAGAGTTAAAATATTCATCATCTTAATTAGCCAAAGTCTACACAACTAGAGAATGTAGAAGATTAATGGTCATTTTGATTTGTCTGTTGGACTGTTTGGTTTCCCCAAATCCAGCCTGGAATTGTGGACAAAAGCAAAATAAATCTTTAGTTTTAGGGTCTGTGGGACTAAAATGTCCTCAAATGGTGGTCTGTGGCTCAAATGCTGAATAAATGGTGGGCCCTGGTATCAAAAAGGTTGAAAACCCCTGCTCTAGCCCCTTCCAGGACTCTCACACAGGTCATTCCTTCGGAGGCAGCGTTACCCCCGTCTGTTCTCAGAGGCAAGCGCAGTTGCTTGAGTGTCGATAAGATGTTTCAAAGATGCATACAGCTCGATCAGGTATCAAGTAGTGGTGTGGGCAAAAATAGATATGCCAATATATTGCAATTATTAATGTCATGATATCAAAATCGAATCACCGGGTCCAAAATCGATTTTTTTTTTATACTTATGTAGGGTCTATTCATTCATTTGTTCATGTCAGAAAGACTAACGTTTGGCCTTATCAGGCTGCATTGATGTGTATGATTGAACTTTTTTTTATGTTGATATTGTTTAAAATTGCTTTAAAATGTTCTAGTTGATTGATGACGTCATCAAGTTGTGTTTGTGTCGTGTTTGTTAATGATTTTTCTTTTAGGACCTTTATCTGAGGATGTTCAAATGGAACCAAATGGACCCATTTGTACGCCCTCACAAAAAATCTTGAAAATGGGCGGAATTCCCCTTTAAAATGTCCTAGTATAATAAAAGCAGAGTCATTTGTGGAGAAAATATTTGATATCTATTAGGGCTGTTGAATGATTAAAAATTTTAATCAAATTAATCACAGCTTCAAAATTAATTTAATCATGATTAATCACCATTCGAACTATGTCCAAAATATGCCATGTTTTCTTGTACAGGATTTCAACATTTAAAAAATAAACAGAATCTGTGACAAAAATAACCATTTAACTTTAAAATATTGATCAAAATAGGTGATCTACAAGCCCTCAATGCTTGGAGATCCTCCAGCTATACTCTATGGCTCTGGTTAGAGGGAGACACACAGCTATATGTCTCTGTAAAGCTGTGCTTTACCCATTGTTTTCAATGAGAAAATGCTCAGTGGGTTGAGTCAGTGTGCACATGAGTTAATTGCGTTAAAAAATTTAATCAGATTAATGAACAAAATTAATTTAATCTCATTAATTAACTATTTTCAACAGCCTTAATATCTATATATCAAATCGAATCGTGGCATAATAAGAATCGCAATATAAATCGATTGATAAGCCTAAATATCCCACCCCTAGTATCAAGTGGAAGACAGGAGAGAGCATTTCAGTGGAGCAAAACGTCAACAAAAAATCTTAAAAATTCTTAACGGCTACACAGATTAACTGTGCTTCAGATCCCAATCGAGCAGTCTCGTACTGTAGCTGTTATGCATCTTTGAAGCATCTCATCTACATGCAAGCGTTGGCATTTGTCTCTGTGAACAGACAGTGGTAAAATAGCCTACTAATTACTCTGGGACCCTCCGAGAAACGGCGTCCAAAATTCAGGGAAAAAAAGGCTAACGGGAGCCGAGGATACCGAAAGGGGCTAAGGGTTCCCAAACCTTTTCATGTCAAGGTCCTCCGAATTTGACACTAATGAGCCCTTCTCAAAACTGCACCATCTGGGGTGGGGTTTGTTCACTGTATAGCAATCCAGATACTGTATAGCAACTGTTGCTATACAGGTCAAGCTATCCAGTTCTAACATGCCTATTGGACAAGACCGATTTGAGGAGGGACTTAGTGAAGGGCTCATTAGCCCCATTCGAGAAGTTATGCCCAGGACTCCGATAAGAGAATACTTTGAATAGTATGCCATTTAATGTCATTTATACTGTAAAAGAAATATTAAAGGGGTACTAACATGAAATTCAACTTTTTAATTTTTTTGTGTGTTTTTAGTGCTCCAATGTGTGTGTTATGTAGAATGCAGGTAGTAGTACTACTACTCCAGTACTAGGCTAGCCACTATTGCAATGCCAAACTATCGCCCTGTACTGTAATACTGTACATTGATCGGGCTGTAGGGAGTGGACCCAGGGCCTGTCGATGCGGGTCGCCGCATTTTGGGAGCACCAAGTAACATCCCCAGGTGCTCCTCTGAGTACTGGACCAAAATAGTTATGTGCACCCCTGTTTATAATGTCCAGTGTGCACCATGGCTGATTTTCCAAGTTGGCAAGAAATTTAAACAAGCATGGTTTTATCTAGCATCATTATTATAATGACTGTACTATCTATGAAATATCCTGGATATCAGCGCCCCGACCACCTCAGGACTTTATGGTACTGCAGATAAACTGTCCATAAAGAAATGACTAGCTCAAAGTCAAACCATTTGAAGTTAAGCTTGTGGGACATGTACAATACGATATTAAGTATCAGGAATTAAAAATCAGGAATCCATGTTATTTGCGCTTTAATGCGCTATGATAGTGTACAAAAGGACCAGTTAGGGTCCATGGATTTGGATTTTCTTGTGTTTTCTTGTATTCTTCTTGATCATGATCTTGCATAAACAGATTGACTGTTCACTGACGCCTGGTCATTTCAGGCTTCTGTCAGGCTTCACTGACATCACTGTTGACTGGTGTGCATGTCTGATTATTGGTTCTGGCCTAATCATATTTAGTGTTACATCCTGCCTGCTGCTGCTGACATGACAAACAGAAGCGTTGTGTCCACTGTTCGTTGTGATTTTCCAGGAAAGGGACATCAGCTTGCTTCAGGGGGTGATGGTAGTATTTAAACAAGAAGATGTATGATGAGATCGTATTTTCCATCATGTCTCAGTACTAGTTGTCTCGTTGACACCCAGGCTTTCATTTTCGTCTGCCTTGCGCAAAAACGGAAAGCCTGGACTAACACAACTGGCCTTCAATTGGGAGTCAACCTTTCGGGGTGGGCGTCGCTCCAAATGTTTTGATGTAGCACAGCTGTGGAGGGGGCGGGACGGGGGAGGGGCCGGGGCTGACGACACATTTTCAGATCCAGCCGATCTACCGGTGCGGCTGCGCCGGTCTCCGCCGCTCAAGGCCAAAATCATTCCAGGTTAGGCCAGGCTACAGCACAAGTAACATCCATTTGATTCAATTCAGGAATGATTTTGTTTTGAATAGGCACTGACAAAATAGTGTTGAAGTTGAAAATTATGTGTTTTTGAAAAGTGCTGATGACAGAACAAACATTAGTATTGTTTTTTGTCGCCTAATACTAAATACTAAGTTGACAAATGTTTTTGACATTTAGTCGACTAAGACTGCTAGACTAAGAAAAATAATTTCAGAAGACTAAATGGGACTAAAAGACCAAATATCTGACTAATTCATAAAGTAGACTAATGAACACAAGTAGTTTTATTTTCTTTTTTTGAGTACTAAAAGACTAAATCTGTGTTTTCAAAAGACTAAAACAAAATATTCTGAAAACAAGCAACAACAAACAAACAAACAAAAACACTGACGAACATCACATCGATCGATTGTTTCTACAGTTTGCAGAATTCATGAAAAACATTTAGAGACAATTATACACTCCATAGCTAAAATCATAGTGGATAATGCTATATGGAATTTGCTAGTATCTAACTTGCACACTTGCAGGATAGAGAGGCGGGCGCATACACATGCTATCCGATTGCAGCTATGGGGACAGGGTTGAACCAAAGCTGGGGAGCGTGGGAACCTCCAAAAGATGGATTGCTGGCTGCTTTCTGCACATGTCTATCCGCCTGTGAATGCTCATCTATCTGGCACGGAAGCTAACAGTACCTTGGTCCATTACCCACATGGAAGAGATCACCCAGGACCACTAAGTAAAAATTGTTGAGGCAGGAGTAGAATTGATCCAAAAAAGTATTGAGATTCTGTTGAATTTTCCTGTACTCGAATGTTTTCAGAAATATGTTCTAGCGGATGTTTAGCTGACACTGTGTGAAATAGGGATGTTAAAGGTAGTAGAGGCAACTTTGGTGTGTACAAACACTGATTTGGAAACTGATTTGTTTAAAAACAGAGTCTAATTCCACTTCACCTCCACTCTATTGGCTCATTATGAAACTGCTGGAGACTGCTGTGCTGTGATTGGCTAAAACGGTGCCTCACCTCACACAACCCCTCCCCCTCTCACATTAGCACCGCCTTCCCTGTGCACAACGTATGTTTTTGTTTTCATGATTTGTTGACAACAAAGTTCTCAGACCGTCTGCAGGACGAAGCAAGTGTCTGTCTGCAGGGAAACGGCTGCAGCATCAAAGTAGAAGCAATGTAGAGTAGGGGAAACGGCAAAAATATTACTATATATCTATTTAGATGTTTGGCTAAAAAGTTGCCTGTCTGTATCGATAACTTTGTCAAAACGTATCGTTTAACTATCAAGGCGTTTCACCATCAGATCAGTGCAGAGAGAGCACTGAGGGGCAGGTGAGGTGCCCAAACAACACCAGAAAAGCAGAAAATAAATGTGTGCCAATTTTGGGCACATACAGAAATGTAGTAGGCGAGTACATACTGTACATTGGATGTCTTTTTGTCTTATGAGCAAGATGTTCCACAATAGGTCGAGTGAAAAATAAGCAATACATTCTCATGTAAACATTGAAACTTGTAAGGGCCACGGATGTTGGACAAGCCATTAGATTAAAAAAACATACATGGAAATGGAGATGGATTTTGGTGTCTATACAGTTTAAATATGGTAATTTGATAACAATTATCCTGACAGAGAGCAGTGAATGATTTACTTTACGTGTCCTCATGTCAACTTGTTGGCATGTTGTGTTTGAATCGGGTTAGGTTAATTACTGGTAGGTTGTTGAACCTGGAAAAAAATAATAAAAAACTATTGGGGAAAAATGAATAACCTATCACACAACAAGGCTCTACTGCTTTTATTGCCCCCATTAATTGGGTCGTATTTGACACACAAATGTGCTGACCTCATCATATTTCTGATAACGTCTATGGCCGTTCTTGTACCATGGACTGCTGCAAGACGAATGCTTTGAATGGATAGAATAATGCCAAACCCCTAGTTTGACACGCCACCTCTTGTGCCTTTGCCTTACCATGTTATTTGTTGGAGGCCATATGGCTTTGAAGCTTGCATGAATTTTCTCTGCATTTTCCCGAGGTACATCAATCAATTTGTTTTTTAATCATAGATGGAGAGTCCACTGAGAAATGACCAAATGACCCTTGATTATGGCATCAAAATGTGTTTCACCGTGTTAATGATTTTTCTTTCAAACCCCTTGTGTTTTGCTGAGAAAATATGTTCTCAGGAAAAAAATAAGTTGAAAATCGGTGGAATTACCCTTTGTCGTGTGAATGTTGGGGATGAGGACAGCAAAATATAACTCCGAAGAACAGCATCTGATGCACTGTTCTTTTTCCAAGATGTTACAATTTGACACAATGGCGCAAAATCAACAACCTCCGTTGGGCTTCCGAACGAAGCCTTTTGAGCAGTGTGATTCAGGTGTAACGGAAAGACAGGTGCTCCCATTGTCCAGATAAAACAACAGTGTTTCCATGGTGCTGGTGACAACGTCATGCAGTACCGTTGCTACACGTCCACGCGATGGGCACTGCGAGTACGGCAACACGCCAAGTGGGGGTGACAAAAAGTGCCAGGGCCAACCCTCAAAATAACAGTTTTCTCTGGTCGTATGTGTGTCCTCACAAGCGGGAAAATTGCCGATCTGCATGAGGAAACGCAGCACTCTCATTGGGTGGGTGGGTGGGTGGGTGGGAGCAACATATCTTACCAGTAGGGCAACAAACTGGCACAGGTGGCATGATAGAAACTTTCAAATCTTTTAACAGTTACCGGGATTATCAGTGTAGCCAGTGCTTTTCTTTTTGAGGATAGTTAAACATTCAAACACCACAAACATTACATAAGAAATAACAGTTTGTTGTCTCTGAGACCCATGGGGCTTTGCCAACAACTAGCTGCTACTACTGGGAAACTGTGCTTACTACCGTAATACTTAAACAAACAATAGGGCACGCACATCCAAAAAAACTAAATACCAGGTGCTGGGCCGAAAAACAAACTAGGAAGAAATAAATAGGGTCCGCACACTGGATTGAAGCTCCAAACTAAAGGTGTATATTTTTTACTCATGGTGAAATAAATATACACCTTTAGTTTGGAGCTTCAATCCAGTGTGCGGACCCTATTTATTGCTTACTACCGTAATACTTACCTTGCCTGGTTAGAGTTCTGCTGTGTCTGGTGTGTGTGTGAAACAGTATCGGATGACTTTCCACATTTGGTTTGGGTGTAAACTGATAGGAGAGTTTGCAAGAAACAGAGATGCGTGCCACCGTGCGTGTGTGTGGAAAAGAATGTGTTGAGCTAAAGCAGGAAGTTGAGTCCTCAGTTTTAGGTCATATCGAGGACATATCTCTCACACACAAACGTTACTGTGTCAGTGATGTAAAAAAAGGTTTTCGTTCTAATGAGTCCCAAGACGCAGGGTCTTGGGTCTTCTTAGTTTAAATTGCATTTTTGTATGCAAAATCCCTGTTGTGTAAAAACGCATAATGTACTTTTATAACTTTCATAATTTATATAGTATTCGTCATGCACAATTTATTTGATAAATAATATTGGTGCAGCATCTCAGCTTCTCAGCAAATGTGAGAATGATGATGAAAGCGACTGAAAAAATGAATGTCTCATGCCTTTTCCATTTCACAGGAATGTGGTCCCACACCATGACGGTACAAGACTACCAGGACCTCATAGACCGAGGTTGGAGAAGGTAAGAAGGACATCTTCCCAAAATCCCCCTAATGGTGTTATCACTTGGTGCTTTACACAGTGAGTCGCTCCAGAATGTTTGCCTTTGCGAGACTACTCCAGAATGCTCTGATAACTTAACATTTATATTTACTATTATGATATTTACTATTATGATAACAAGCTACGTGTAAAGATAAGGATGGTCCTTTACATCTGTGCCTACTGACTAGTATTATCAGTTAACTCCTAGCCATTTCGTCCCTCTCTGCAGGAGTGGAAAGTACGTCTACAAGCCGACGCTGAACAAGACATGCTGTCCACAGTACACCATCAGGTAAACGCTGCCTCCCACTCTGAACAAGACATGCTGTCCACAGTACACCATCAGGTAAACGCTGCCTCCCACTCTGCCACAGAGAATGGTTTGCTGTGAGTAGTGTTGGTCAATATTACTTAGGAAAGTAACTTCTTTACTTTACTCGTTACCCCTTAGACAAAGTAATATCATTACTTTACTTATTACTGGAATCGAAGAGTAATAGATTACATATTACGTTATTACTTTCCCAAGTTCTCAACTTTTTACACTTTTTCACAATTGTTTTCATTGATAGTTGAGGTCTTGTATTTAAAAATAAAATACAAAATAAAGCAGCAAGCGATTTGTAGTATACATAACTGTGCGCAGGATGCTGCGTGTGGACTGGATCTACAATCTAGTGCACATCTCTGTTGTTACAGTACCTGTCGATAGCTTGTAAATCTGTTCTATTTTTGCATGCAACAACAAGCTAATTTTAAACAAGTAACTTGGCATTACTTGCGAAGTAATGCATTACTTATTACCCATTTTTGCAGAGTAATCTCGTTACTTTACTTTTTGGAGCAAAAGTAATATTATTACAGTAATATGTAATCTAAAATTCGTTACTGCCCAACACTGGCTGTGAGTCGTACAAATCATACGTCAGGACATGCATTGCAATGTCGCTGTCTTATAATGCTGCTATAGGTTTATCTGTGTGAAAAAGTGTCAGAAGAAAAAAAAAACAATGCTTTGGCTAACCATGACACTGTTAAAAAGAAACATAAGCCCAATGTATTTAAAAAGTCCTTCACTGCCAGCTCTTGTGGCCCAATAGGGTCATTTCAGGTCACACAGCTCCCATTCAAAACCAAGATTGACAAAATTGACACACTTCCGGGAACACTTAAGCATTTCAGAATTGCACGCTAGATGATCAAAACACCTGAAACTGTCCTGTGCAGTTAGCAATTCGTTTTATTGAGTTACCTGTTTTTAAGATGATCAAAATCTGAGCTCAATTCCAATGCAAATATGTTTTCAGTCGTCTCTAAGTTGGCATCTGGGTGGACTAGAACACGTTTCTTTTTTGGCAGAGAAAGGATGATAAAGCAGGTCCATCTGGGAGAAGTAGACTAATTAGTTGGTAGAGTTGTCGATAAGGCACTTTATTCTAACCAAACCACGTTCTTGCTGTCTGTCTGCATCCAGATGTCATGCCTTGAACTTCCAGCCATCCAAATCTCACAAGAAGATCCTGAAGAAGATGGGCAAATTTCTGTCTAAAGGGGAAATGCCTACGGAACAGGGTGAGTTGTCAAATTGCCCTTGGCCCATTGTACACGCATTAACAGGGTACTTGGAGAGTCAGCACTGAGACACATTAAGGCAACAATGATGTCCATGTACTGTATATTGACATAAATGGGGAAGACACAGACACACACAAACATACACAGAGATCTCCATATTCGGTAAAGGGAATAAAAATACACAGACTGAGTCGGAGAAATGCTTGGATTTCCTGTTTTCCAAACAAATGCTGATCTTGACCATTTCCCAACCCCCGACAAGTTGAAGTCTCCTGAGACGTCATAGCGCAACTCTCTTCATGTATGGAAATGAATGCTGGACTGTGTGCCTTTGATAGGGGAGCCCATGGACGCCGTGTGCGACGACGCCGGCCCACGGGAGTCGGCCAAAGCCTGCCACACAGGAGTGGACAGACCTGTCGTCACAGAAGTTCAGAAGGAGCTCAACGACCCGAAACCAGCGGACCCAGAACCGCCTCGGAACGATCCAGTGCCCGTCCCAGCTGGGAGACCACCTGCCTCAACCCCTAAACCAGGTATTGGACCCTGCTTTGTAGCACCCCTCCAGGTAGAAATGCTTGCGTAAACCACAAAGTCACACAGTAAACCTTTACCATAGTAGTGTTGATTTTGTTGACTAAAACTATGACGAAAACATGTCCATTGACCACCTTTTTTTTTACTGAGGAAAGCGGAATAAAAATGAAATATAAAAAATGAAATGAAAACAAACAGACAGGGTGCAGCTATTGTGCATGTCGGCTCACTGAACACACTCTGCTACACCATGTGGGTCTCAAAGTGTCCTTCATTGGGGGGAAAAAAGGAAGGCAGCTGGGACAGTAGCATTTTTATTGTCTCCACCGAAGGTGGGGACTATAAAACGCCCTCCGTCCGTGCACGCGGCCTGTCCGTCCCCCGAATCTGTCCGTGGCACGTCAGGCCGTCCGTCAGGCCGTCATGACGACGTTATAGTTGATACACTAGTAGTAGTAGACGTTCAAATCTGAGCCCGGACGGTGGAGACCTGGGTACAGGTCTCTACTCTCTAGGAGGACCCCTGAGATTGAGAAGCTTGAGATGACGTCATGATGAGGTCATAGGTGTGAAGGATGGCTGACAGCATCATAATTCGGTTCAAGGTTCAACGTTTTTTATTTGTCATGGTTTTCCATGACAAATAGAGTCGCATTACACTGGACCCCAGAAGGCAAGAGGAAGAAAGGAAGACCAAAAATAACATGGCGAAGGACGATCGAGAAGGAGCTCCAGCAACTACACCAGAGCTGGGGGACCATAGAGAAGATGGCCAAAGACAGATGCAAGTGGAGGACCTTTGTTGCTGCCCTATGCGCCAGCCGGCGTGATGGGGATAAGTAAGTAAGTAATGGTTTTCCACAGTGTTAAGACAATAACAATACAATAAACAATGACAGGAGAATAGACAAAAGAACAAAGAATAGACATTAGTGTTTTATATATATTAGAATAATATCATCAATTCTTGAGCCCGG
The DNA here is from genome assembly GCA_039105355.1 of Benthosema pterotum. NCBI lineage: Eukaryota > Metazoa > Chordata > Actinopteri > Myctophiformes > Myctophidae > Benthosema > Benthosema pterotum. Next base: position 1,228,776 of record CM076974.1, read on the forward strand.
ACGGTGGAGACCTGTGCCCCGTAGGGGCACAACTCTTGTTCATAATGGAGCCCCTCTGTGTGGGCTGGATGAGAGGAGCAAGCCAGCAGCAGAGAATGTTGTAGCCTGAGACGCCATCTAGTGGCCGCACTTGTGAAGAGCTAGCTAACAGCAGAGAGATCCAAGCATACATACAGGTTGCTAGGTTTGTTTCTCTGGCCACCACCTACCTGTTGCTTTTCTTTTTTTAAATACCGGAAGGTGTTCAGATAATTTCACCTGGATTTAGTGATAAGTGAAAAATCCCACATGTCCATTCACTAGACAGTTCTCACGTGTCTCAGGAATGGGTGGACCAACGGAGAAGTTCAACGTTTTCCAGTGATTTTGCCCTCCATGATAGCCCCCCAATGCCCCCATTATATCTTTTTTATTTTTTTGAAAAAGCTGTTGTGTCTTGCCGTACTTCAATATATTTTGAAATTTTGACATTAAAAACATTTGATTAAATTAGTATTATCAGTAATGCTTGTGAAGGGTAGTATGATGAAGCAGGTAGAGTCGTCAACGTAGTTTTCACTATCATGTAATTCCAGATGGCAGATTCGTTGCACAATGGGAGCGAAAGTACAGCCAGATGTTTGGTAGAATGCGTTGGAGTCAATGAGAGCTTTTTGAGCTGTCATTTATAGTCCTGAAACGATTAAATGACACAGTTAATAATGTTTGTTCATGATCTGATCCAGCCTGCTCCGTTCACTGTGTCTATTCATGTAACTTATGGTGTGAGATTTTTGCTCCCACGAAAGTTTCATGGGCACACCACACCACCCACCACCATTCTCTTCTGAAACAAGAAATGACGCATCATTTAAATGGCAGCTGCTGTATTATTTATGCAGAATTGTTTTATGAAATGTAAATACCTACAAAGAAGTGAAAAGGACGTGGTGATACCTACTTCTAAATAGTAATGAAATGCAGCTTTGACTAGAGCCATAGAGACGAGACAGCCAAAGTTGTGGCATTGCCAAGAGACCATCCCAAGGCTCAGAGTTCGACTGGCGAGTATAGACAGAGTTATGATATCTCTGTTCACTTCCATGGGAAAGTGTAATGGCGACTGCTTGAAAACAATGCATTTCCATTTCCAGTTTGTCACCCCTCAATGTCGACAAAAAAGTCCAATGCACACCTATGAAGTCGGTCGTTGACCGAAACGTTGCCTCAAATAGTTTTTTTCAAGTATAGATGGTTTGCGGGCCTCTATATGTAGACTGGTTAATTTATCCTGATTCACCCCTCAATATCACAACCTTTTGGGCAACCTCTTAGACACTGGGATCATTCCATCTCCTCCATCTCCCTGAGCCTATTTACTAGGCAGCCTGTGGCTGCCTAGTAAATAGGCCTAGAAAAATCCTAGACAAAAAAATCTTTCTTGCCCAGAAGCAGGAAGACCAATTCTGCATAATTGCCCTTTCTTTGGCAATACTGTGTACCACTAGGTGTCAGTGTTGGCTCTAGAAAAAAAAGAGATCCTTCTGGGCTTGCATGCATGAATGGGGACTGGTGTTTTCCTACTGTGATTCCATGAATGGGTCTGAGTTAGTGGCGACCATCTACTGTATCTATCATGCTCTTCTCTCCCCTCCTCAGCCCAGAGGGCAGGATATCCTGAGACAACTCACACTAACAGACGTAATGAATGAATAACACTCCCGACGGACGGATAATAAACACTTATTACGACACGGGAAGTCGAGCTTTTTTTTTTTTTTACAAGCTGCTCATATTTCAGTCCTCGGCCCACTTGACTCTTCCGCTCCTCCCTCACACCTAGAGAAAGTAGACTGTCAGGCCCCCCATGTTCATTCATCATTAAATCCCAATATACTGTATATACAGAGCTGCAGAACAACAAGGAGAACTTGGGTAGGCTGTTATTAGCACTAAGGGCCCTCAGGCCCCCAGTATTTTATAAACAAAACGCACAAAGGAATGTCGATGTGCCAATCCTATCCTCATTTACACCTCTGGCTCCGTCCAGTTCATGGAACAACCACTCCATAGACTCAATGCATCCATGTATGATAATGACACCATCACCTCTAGGGCTGCAACTATCCATAAATCGATTAGTTGTCAACTAATTTTAGTTTTTCCAATGTTACATGTAACTGAAGAGGATTGAGAGCTCTCTCTTCCATTACAATCCGATGATAGTAGTGACTGCAAGGCAAAATATGACACAACTTTCCTACAACCTATAAGTCTTTGTGTTTGTGTGTGCAGAAGTTCCAACGCAGCATACTGTACCTACAACACAATACATGCATGATACAAGTCGACAATAGAGGGTTATAGGGACTCGTTCAACATTTAAATATCACAACAAACTGCAAACTGACCAACTACCATATCACGTCATATAGGTCAAATTACACATGACGGCAGAAGAGCTCAGCGCAACAGTGTTGCCAACTTGGTGCATTTAACGCTAAATTTAGCTTTTTTCCAGACACCCCACTAGCGCCAACATTTGTGCAAAACCCCTGGTGGAAAATCTAATGTTTTTTTTTGCTGGTGAGTTGGGGCAAATTGGTAAAAGGCACCAGAGATAAAATCCTAATTTTTCACCATTTCTCCTTCCTTCCTATAATGGACCATTGGTAACTAAATGTACGCTTATAGATCTGTAACTCTCTAATTAATGACCTAATTGTCAAGAATCTACACATTTAGAAAATGTAGAAGAATTGCTATTTTGACCAACATTTTTGCCAGTTATCTGTCCTAAATCACTGCGAGACTAAACTCAACAACGAATGGTGGTCTGTGGCTAAAATGCGGAATAAATAGTGGGCCCTGGGTATGAAAAACCACTGCTCCAGCACATTCTAGTCCATTTTGGAAGTGCCATTCTAGTGTGTTGGCAGTTGGCAACACTGCACTGCAACGCCACTCTTCCTTGTCCCCTCGATGAAGAATATAGGCCCTCCTCGCTTCATGGAGGAAACGGGGTGTTTTTGTGTGTCGGGCAGGCAGTTCTACACCCCCCCCCCCCTCCACTGCCCCCCATCCTTTCACCTCCAACAGAAAACACCTGGAGATGGCTCCTCTCACCCCAGCACCGACTTTATGACTGGACTACTTTATGGCTTTGGTCAGGATCCAGTTCTGCATGGAGAAAACAATCCCCCCCCCTCTCCCTCCCCAGTCCCTGTACGTAGTATAGTCTCGGATCATGCCTGCCAGAAGGTAAATGGATAGAGGTTTCTGTGACATCTTTTTTATTTTTTTTTTTTTTTAGCAGAAATGTCTTTTGTTTGTCCTCTTTTTTTATTTGGTCTGGTTCCAGGTGGTCCCCAGCTAAATGATGAAATATTGTTAACCAAAATTATAACCTAGATCTTTAAAGGAGAATTCCACCCAGGAAGGCTTTCTTACCTTTACTTAGTAGTTGGTTTATTTCCAAAATGGTCCAGTTATTTTGTGAAAAAAATCCTTATTGGCTGTTTCCCCTACCCCACCATAGAATGGAGTATTATGGGATGTTCTTTTTCTCACAAAATAACAATTGGACCATTGTTTTGGAAATAAATCAACTGGGGTGGAATTTAAGAGTGTAAAATGAAACCACATGGGTCCATTTGGTAAACTATTGTTATACAGCTCAGTTGATTAATTTTCAAATTGTACACAATTAGAAAATGTCGAAGAATTGTCTGTTTTGATCAAAATTTGCTCTGTTATCTCTGCTAAATGGACCTATGAGAGTCCTCATCAAACAGTGGTCCCTGGCTCAAATGCTCATCAAACAGTGGTCCCTGGCTCAAATGCTGAGCAAACAGTGTCCCCTTGACCCCCTTGTCAAAATGGTTGAAAACCTCTCTACTACAGCATTATACTTTTCGCTTTACACGCGTAGCATGTACGTAACAGTCCTAGTCCTTTTATATTGTCTGTTTAAGAGGTGGACATCTTAGAACACAAATGAGTGTTTAACCCTTAAGGCTCTTTCAGAGTCTGAAATTTCGGTGGCCACCGCGACCACCGCTCAGAGCACCGCACCGCGCGCTATTATATAGTCCACTGTCAGCACCGCACCGCGCTGTGGTTTGTTGTGTGTTTTCTTTTTTTTTAACCAGCCGTTAAAAACAAGCAACCACCGCGGTGCGGTGCGGTGGTTAGTAAAATCCGAGCGGAGGGCTGGGAGGTGCGGTGGTTGCGGTGGTATGACGTCATATTGTAGGAAACGGTGGTCGCGGTGGTCGCGGTGGGCACCGAAAATCCATCTCTGAATAGGCCTTTAGTGTACTGAACGCGTTTTGGTGTTCTAAGCATTATGTTTTAACTATTGAAAAATAGCAGATCTACAAGCTCATAGCGCGCCACCGAGTGGCGCGCTATGAGCTTGTATCTCTGCTATTTTTGAAAAATCGTGAAAACGTGGTGAAATCTTTGAATATTATGTTATTCAGAAACTAGATAGGACACAATGGGTTGTGCAGTCTGTCTATCTCAGTGTTGCGAGCTGCGTTTACGTTTACCCCCCATTTTGTGTTGGCAGAAACATTTAGTCGTCTCATAAATGCCAAGTCTATAACCTCCCAGGTGCTTCCACCGCTTGTAGTCGTAGTGCCACTTTACTGCCCTGCCGAAGACAAAGTATTCACTTTTCCTGTTTGTTTATACATGACGTGTACCTGTATATGAGTGGAGGCTGGGGAGCAGAAGTGTGTCTCGGCTCTGCGTTGCATTAAATGTGTGTGCTGCGCACCTTTTGCATGGGGAAACTAGGAGGGAGATGTTTTGTTTTTTATGAACTGTTAACTACGGGGGAGGGAGCATCCGTCATCCACACAGGAACCCATCTGTCACACTTTTATCTGCAGCGGGGCTGCACTCCATCTCCTCAAGTGTGTGTGTGTGTGTGTGTGTGTGTGTGTGTGCGTGTGTGCGTGTGTGCGTGTGTGCGTGCGTGCGTGCGTGTCTCCAAATTTAGATTTTAGTTTTGGTCTTTAGTTTTTCCTTTTAATTTCCAGTTATAGTCACCTGTTTATGTTTTGGGCGTGCATGTCAATGCAGACCGGCTGTAGGCACAATAATTTAACCTTGGGGATAGGCCTCACGCCTAGACGCCTCACGCCTAGAGTCCGCGAAATGGTCCCATTAGTAGCAACCAAATGGACCCTTATGGCCCTGGAGAAGTGTTAGTGAGCTTGCAGATTAACTACAACGGATCCATGTAGATTCCTTTTGTGCACAGTTACACAACCCTAAGGGTCCATTTGGTTCCAAAGTATCACTTTGCTGGTTGAGAGATTATATTATTATAATTAGTAGTAGTAGTATTGTTGTTATTAATATTATATATTATGCTGCTCCATTCATATATTGTCCCCACCAGCCGAGCCTCAATCAGTCGCAGCAAACATGTCATTGGTTATTATTATTGTCGTCCCTGACCTAATCAATGTATCAACAACGAGGTGATCACAGACAGTTGACAGTCCATAGGCTAACGTAAACACGTCATATGATTCACCACAGGAACCCCTGACCATCGCTCCATACAATATTATTATTGTCGTTCTTCGTTCTTCCTGACAATCAATCAACATCCTGATTCCTGATCACAGTGGATAGGCTATAATCCAAACATTAATGTTTACACGTCATAGGAACGGGGATCACCAACTGCGGGTCCACGGAGGTTATTCTCAGCAGGTGTGTGTGTGTGTGTGTGTTCGAATGGAATCAATGTATTGAAAGTGGGGAAATTACCAAAGTTACTGGTGATGCGTTGTTGTGTAGACCGGAGCGATCGTAACAGCAATCGTAGTGTTTAGAAATGAACGTGGTGAAGCACTGTAGACTACCAGCGCCATGATGGCGGACTGTACAACTACAACTACATACCCTGTCTCTGAAGTTTGCTCAACTCTGTGTCTACGCAACTCTTGTCTATTGTAAGACTCTGGCCAGGGGATATCGAGTCAGAGTTGCGACATCGGGGGTCAGAAAGAGTGCTGGAGTGCTGTTCATGCAACCAGGGACAAAGGAGCGATAAGCGCTGCGTTAATGCTGTATCTTCCGTCACTATTGAGCAGTGCGGTTGAGACGCCTGGCTTCGGGGGTCCAATAAATGGAAAATGACGTCCATGTTCTGCGTGGCGGTGTTAGTTGTAGAGGCTTTGCGACTCTGACAAAGATAGAGTAAAGTCTGTTTTCTGCCTGGCGTTTTGTTACTTCTACTTTCATCGTCGCATTGAGTGCAGCGTCGTGGTGGTGAATGGACTGGCCGGCTCACCCATGTAGGGGAGGGTTCAGACAGAGTTTGGAGGCAGAGCCATATAGTAAAGGCAGACTTATGAGTACATAGAATGGTTTGAAAACCTCCTGCAGCGACCATACACTGCAATACATTCCGTCCACTGGTGTTTATTGTCTTTATTGGACTGGCCCCATAAAGTGAACGTTGTTGTAACTGTTTTGTTGTATGGACTGTATTGGTGTATGGCTCTGGTGTGCTCCAAAACGGTGACGATTTTGATGTCACAGTAGCAAAGCAGCTAAGGCAGAAATTGTGTCATAGCCCAGCAGTAAAACTTGCACAAATATAATTTTCATAAAAATGACCACTGTACAGTAAATATGGAAGCTGCATGGATGCAATATAGCCTATGCTTTGTGGACATATATGCTGGAGGTGTTGTGCATGGTTAGATCCATGCAAACATTAGTAGCTAGATACACCCACTCGTCCACCCATGTCTGAATGCACCTTTTAGTCCAGATTTTGACGGCTAAATTTAAGATTATAGTCGACTAAACCTTCAGTTAAATTGATGCTGTCGTAATGAATGATTTACACTTAACTGACAAGATCTGATCAAGTTATTTTTACCTTGTAGATCCGCTTTATATACATTTTTACAAGTGTAAAACCATTCGTACTGGATCTCTTGTCCACTGGTCCCTTCCTAGTATAGTTTTTATTTTTCAGGGGAAAAAAAACTGTAGTCAACAGGCGTTTTTCTTCATAGTGTTAGTCTGTAAGTCATTGGGGTTTCGAGTGTGTGTGTGTGTGTGCGTGTGCGTGTGCGCGTGCGCGTGCGCGTGCGCGTGCGCACGTAATTCCTAGTTAACGAGCGGGATGGCCCCGTCCCAGACAGCCCGTGATCTGTGATAAGAGCTGAAGTGTTTGGGGATGAGTCAAACAGTGTGGCCAACACAGTCCAGACACCACTGGCTGGGGGTTCTGGTTTCTGGTGCATGTTTTTACCCTTGGAGAACTAATATATACTGTGTGTATATATATATATTAGAATCTTCTCGTTCCTGATCGATCTCGATGTCAGAATTTCTGTTAGATTTCGTCTTGTTTTCATAGCAGACTCCTCACACATGAATTACCTGCCATAGTTTCAACCTCTTACCCACCAGTGTGTCGAAGCAGTATTTAGACTGGCGTATTCGCCAATACCGATATGATAGAAAAGGGCCCATACTGATACAGTATTGGCATACTGTATCTCTAATCATTATGCAAGATGCAGGTAATGCTCTCCACACAGACTGGACACACTTGACATATTGCAGCTTACATATTCTCACTTGGCGACTTTTAGAACGTTTGCGATGGAACGAGAAGTCCGACAACAACAGATAGACGAAACGCAAACCTTGCAAAATTGTCTTATGTCTAATTTATAATTGCTGCGCTGGTACTGTAGCCTCACGACGCCCGTTCCGTCGCACGTAATGAACTCGGTTGGGGTCATATTGCCGCGGCGGATGTCGGTCTTTACTCCTTGCTCTTACTCTTTGTTCACTCCTTACTGACGTGCGTACACATTACGCACGAGTTCAAAGACCCAACACCAGAAAAACGCCTGCCCAGCAAAAACGTCAGACTCTCTTAACACTCGTGTGTTGAATGCTGGCATTGAGCGCTTTCTCTTTTTTTTTCCTTTTTTTTTGAGGGGTGGGTGCGTGTGTGTGTGTGTGTGGGGGGGTGGGGTGGGGGGGTTGTCCTGCTCTTAGCCGTGACGTCTGCGAAAGGGGGAAAGTTGGTGAGCGAGTGAGCGGGTCGTGGGTCGGCGGCGGCTGGCAACGGGACAAGCAGGAAATGACTCTCGTTTCCTTATTGCTCCAAACAGGATGTGGGCGTGTAAACTGTTGACATGGGATGCCCGGAGCAGTGGAGGGGCCTGGCAAACAGCCCGGGAGAGGGGGAGACAGAGAGAGAGAGAGACAGAGAGATTGGGTTACTGCCTGGTGCTTCTCCGGACAGTGTGTGCACACTTTTGTACACTAGTTTAGTTTTAGTATAGTTATTACATTCTATTTTCTAATTCTAATAATTAGTTTTAGTTTCAATTATTATTTTCTTCCTAATTTGATTCATTTGAACTCACTCATTAGAAAGTATCTAGAAACATAAACTCGGGCAATAATGGTTGGACTTTGGTCCATTATTCCCAGCTTTGATAATGGCAATTGGCTGGCTGCCTTTACTTGATTTCTAGTTTGTATTAGTTTCAGTTAACTTAAACTAGTTAGTTTTAATTAATTACAATAACCCAGGCGCGCACACACACACACACACACACACACACACACACACACACACACACTCCGGTTGTCTCTCTTTCACTCACTGTCTATACTTGAGTCATGTTATGTAATCGCGACTGACTTGACACACAGACACACACACACACACACACACACACACACACACACACACACACACACACACACACACACACACACACACACACACACACACACACAGACACGTGCATTCTGCATGCAACTGGCCACTGGGAGTCAACAACTACATCTCATGTTGTTTTATTAGAGCTTCCTAAGCCATGATGTAATGCAACACAATGAGTACAACACAATAAGTATTGAAGCAGAGAAAATGACTTCCACCAAGCTTTGTTTTTCCTGTTTTATTTTTTCTTCGACGGAGACTAAATCCTTATGTGTGGGGGGTGGATGGAGGGTAATACTAAACTAAACAACGGGGGGAGGAATCTATCGGAACCACGGCCTCACACCCAACAAACTGCACCCCCAAAATGTGGCCCTCATCAATAGCAGCAGCTTAAAGTGAACCCATGTCTTGTTCACTGTACACACTGTGTCTCATTCTGAAGATGGTATAAAGGGCAAGCTTGTTCTCCTCTTCCATAAGGTAGTAATTGAGTTATTTCTCTTCCCCTCCTCCCGCTCTCTCCCTCTCCATCTTGTTATAACTGCTCATGTTTCTTCTTCAAAAACGTTTTCCCCCCTTCTGTTCTCTCACCTTGAAAAGTGCCCAGAGAGTGCCGTAGCCCGAGGTTGTCTTTGGCCAGAAATATGGATTAAAAGTTGACTTATTTTTCTAACCGCTGGAGTTCTGCTGCCGCTGGAAACTTTTTTTCTCACCATAGTCACTGTTAGAGTTTTAACTACTCAAGAGCCTTGCCAGGACTGTTTCGCTATATTTGGTCATGTTTATGAATATGTTCTTACTTGTCAATTAACTCATTAATTGCCCATTTTTAATGAATTAATCAAGCTCCCAGGCCCATATTTTGAATTCCAGTATAATATTTTGTGATATGACCACAATGTCACGAAATATCTCATTTTATGCATGAATGTCTCTGGTTTACACAGGAAAAAAAATCATCTCTCTACCACATTCCATTGTTGAGTTATTACTGGCCATGCCACTATTCCTCATAATGCCAACAATATACCCCAATTTTCACATTTTTTATTCATCAAATTAATGCCAATCAAATAAAGCATATGATTCCAAATACTCATCATTTGTAGAGTTGATCATATACTATATGATAACACCCAGTAGGTGGCAGTAATGAGGACGATAGCCGGAAATGAAGCGCATTTCCGGTCACAGAGTAAGAGTACTTCCTGTTTATCCGTTGCACTGCTGCTATGCAAACAGTGTGGTTGTGTGATCATCATGAAGGCCTCGATCGGAGCGATCGTGTTTTCTATCATATATAAGTCAAATCAAGCTGTAATGACGCACCGATGGTTGGATTATGATCAGCGATGGACATACAGACCGCGCACGCGCACGTGCAAGCGTGCACGCGGCGATTTTGGCCATTACTAAGTGAGTAGAACCTGCCGTTAGCCGATCATGCTAAAAAAATGTTAATCGCCTGAAATGAATGTTATAAAAATTAAGGATTAAATAAAGCGTCAAACACAGCGTCAAGGGCATCAAGGGCTTAGGTATTATAGCGTGTTTACAGCGTCAAAATGCGTCAAGGGCAATAAGGGAGTTAAGGAGTTTAACCCATTTCCTGCCTAGGATAAGTTTTTAGCGTCTAAAGTACCACCAAGGTCGAGTTTCGACGAGTAAGCTCCGCCAACATTTTTTTTTCCAAAAAATGAAAAAAATGAATAAAGAAAAAAGAAATGACGTATGATTTAATTGGCAGCTGCTGTATTATTTCTACAGAATTGTCCTCCGACCTCTGAGCCTTGGGATTTGTACATCCCAAGGCTACTTGATTGGCTATCTCGTCTATCTCTATTTTTGGGGATTAATAAAATGGTCAATAAAAATAATTGGCAATTGGCCACTTTTTTGATCACTGACGATACTTCTTTGGTTCACTTTTGAATTGTTTCTGTGTTTCTGGAAGTGAATTAATTTTGTCCGCCTTGCGTAGGAGCTGAGTTTAGCTCAAATCTCTAGCTGGGAATGACATTCTGAGGCCACAAGGATACCAGGGAAGGAGTTAATATGTCCATCATTTGTTGCACTTTGTCTCTGCGCTTTTCTCTTTTTCTTATTCCCGTCTCTTTCGTCTACTACACACAGGAGTCGGGGCCGATCCCAGCCGGCCGCCTTGCCGGAAGGCCAAGGAGTTGAGGATGGAGCGCCGCCTCCAGAAGCAGCAGGCGAGGCAGGTGGGGGTTCCTGCCACTGCCCCTGCCCCTGCCGTCACCTCCCCTCCCCCGGCGGCGACGTCCAGCCAGCCCAAAGCCCTGGAGGATTTCATCGCTGAATCTCTGCCCGATAGCCCTCTTCATCGCCTCGAGGTACGCATAACAACAACAACTACGACACATCTGGTTTTGTCAGAACGTACCGTAGCATGATGTCGGCGTCGCATGCGATGGGATAAACCGGAATAAACATTAGCAAAGTTTGCAAAAAAACAAAAAAAGAAAATCCATCTATCCCTGAACTAGTTCTGGGTGATCCTTTTTTTTGTCTTCATAATGTTTGTAATCATACGCGGCCAAGGGCAGATTACTCAAAGCCCCGTTCCCGTTCTCCAGTTCCAGTGACTTCACCATGTGTTTATGTGTTGCGGTGGTGGAGAGAGAGGATGGCAGGCGAAGAGCGAAGTGGAAAAAACACCTCTTCCCAACATGAACTCAAAAAATGACAAGCCACACCACACACACTGGGGTCAGGTTACCCCTAACCGATCACATTCAAAACCACAACCCCCAACCCCCCCCCACCACGCTAAACCTTCTCTGCCTTGCTCTGGAGGATAAGGAAATGAACTCTTGGCTGCGGGGGAAGGAAGGGGGTGCCGGGGCTTGAGGTTGGTACGGCGACGTCAATCTCGGTCTGAGACGTGAGCCAGACGTTTGCAACAAGCCAAAAGGTGTCTGTCTCTCGTCCTTTACTTCCCTGAGGCTACCGCCAGCGTCAACTCCTATCGGCTTGTTTCAGTTCAATTAGCTTATTTGTGATTAGTACTTTTCAATTTCCAGCCACAAAGTGGCTCCGTACACAAGGTTATCCTTTTGTTAATTGAAAAGATGCTTAATGAACAATAAATGGTTACATAGATAGAGGTCACGTCTAAACGATCTGTGTCAAATGTTGAGTCTCTCTGTCTCTCAAAAATAGATTTTAGTCGACTATGTCAGACGCAGATTATCTATCTATGTTCACATACATGACTAATAGGCGTTGCACTGAACGCCCCTTGCAATACAAGTCTATGGTTATGCTGAGAGCATGTGAATGAGCATCATCATCACACAATCACAGCAGCCCCACTTAGCTTGACATTATTTCAACAACATATAGCCACCACCAGATGGCGCCATAATAAGCATGACGGCTATGGTGGGAATTACTGTACATCAGGGGTTTTCAACAGGTGGTGCGGAGACCACCAGTGGTCCTTGAGAAGGTTCCAGGTGGTCCCCATGGAAAGTTGGTTAACACCAGATGTAACTCTTGAGAATGTAAAAATGAAACCAAATGGACCCTTGCGGGTCCATTTGGTTTCATTTTTACACTCTCAAGAGTTAAAATATTCATCATCTGAATTAGCACCACTTAATTAAGAAGTTTGCACTGATTTGCTGGCAAAATACAGCCTGGAATTGTGGACAAAATCAAAACAATTTTTTAATTTAAGGTCTTTGGTGTGAAAATGTAATCTAATGGTGGTCCGTGGCTCAAATACTGAATAAATGGTGGTCCCTGGAGTCAAAAAGGTTGAAAACCCCTGCTGTACATTGTTTTCCATCACCTTGGAATGCAAAGTACTGTGGTGGTGATGAGGATGAAGATCACTCAGTGCCATCGTCACTGTTCAATAGAAGTGTATATCGTGGGGGGTTGTATACAAACGGACATGACAAATAAACAGTATCGCCTGCCCACAACTGCTTTCATCCCAATTGCACAGCGGAGTTCTAGAATTCACAGGAAATTCTAGTCTCAACAACATTCTGCCAAGCATTGGGTCTGAAGTGCTACGTGGAGTTTTGCGACCTCGAAGTAGGTCGCGGCGCTTTTCAAAGCAGCACCGACCTTTTAGTCAAATCTTATTTTAATTGGTCACAACTAAACCTAACCTTAAGTTGACCTCAGTAAAACCTATGCCTTAACCCACGACCTATTAAAAAGGTCTCAACAGTTTTAGGGCTGTTGTGACCCACTTAGAAATAGGTTGGGGGGACGGGCGAGTTCCCCCTTCTGATCTTTTTTTACATTGGTGCTGACCGTTTTAAAAAAAGCAACATGTGCCGTCGTCACAAAATGATTGGGTCTTGATAAAATTCTCCTCATTAGACTTCAGGTACTGTAGCATTCACTGTGTTTGGCTGAATAACCTTTTGGCAGCAGCCAGCCTGAGTAAGCAAGGAAGCATCTGTAGTGGACAATTCATGCTTTAAATGTAAGTTTAATCCGGTTTAGGGAAGGAGCGTGTTCTTTACAGGTATAGTAAGTGATTTCAGTGATTTTACATATCATTATATTGGTAATCCTCCCTACTATAGAGTGTGGTGACCATATAAGGAGCCCCCCCCTCTCCCCAGTGAGCCCCTGGGGTCATAAAACCCTAGTTTCAGTTTGGGGCTTTGGGATGAAAGCCTTTCGTCCAATCAGGTTGAGAGGGGCCTTCCTCCAATCAGGATTGAGTGGGGGTGGACCTTGATGTATATGACGTTGGCTTCCCCTCACTATAGAGTGTGCGCATGTGCACATCTTGCTCCCGGGGGTACAGGAGGGTTTTCCAAATCACCCAAAAATGACTTACTATACCTTTAACCATAGCTGTATCGGCACGATGGCCCCGGCTCAAGAAAACAGAACCCAGGTTGAACAAAAACAAAACATCCTCTTCTGTTTACAGCAGAGCAATTAAAAGCACTCGACTGTAGACACTAGACTCCATCATAAACTGGAGTGTTTTAACATGTCAGGCTGCATGACTAATGTACGCAGCACATTAACGAGGTCAGAGCCGCCTGCCACATAAACACGGCCCCTGCCGAAAACTAGACGCCCCGAGAGAGAAGGAGATAAAGACGGAGAGGAGGTTATTTAGGGGTCCTCCTTTCCTGTGGTCAAGAGCACAGGGGCCCATCACTACAGCCGCTACTGCGGTCTACTGACGATTTTAGTCGACTACAAACGGAAACTGAATGAAAACTAAACTGATATGGCGACTAAAACGGAACATTTCATAATAAATACTGTGACTTTATTGATAGTTAAAGTGAAGACGGACAGGAAACAGGGCCAGAGAGAAGAGGAGAGACATGCAGCAAAGGTCATCATGATCAGGACTCGAATACGTGACACACTGTCAGGGCAGAGCCTATACTATGTGGCATGCGCATGGACCATTAGGCCAGTGGGTGCCCTCAACAAATAAATACTAATAGGTTAAAATTTTACGGAAGAACTAGTGGACAAGAGCTTCATTATAAGTGAAAGAAAAGACATTTGATACTTTGCAGCACACTGAAAATAGCAGATGTACAAGCTCACAACACATTACTCTGGGATGGATGTATCTTGTGTCCTCCTGACCCTAGTGGGAATGTTAAGGTGTAGTTCACGTTAGCAGCCGCTCGGGGTCACTGTGACCATGCGATTCGGGATGCCGTGGCCTTTGGGAACCTCAGGGAAGTGTGGATGGAAATGAACACCAAAGCAATTTCCCAGGAATCTAAAGAGTTTTTCCTCCACACACACACTGACCCCATTCTTTTCCTACTTCACATTATAACTTCATACATATTTCAAGTTATGTTGGCTCTCCCCCTATTTAGCCTTATAGCCACCCTGTCTTGTTTATTTTAAACCTAAACATTTTATACTTGAATATTTATTATGTTCCATATTACTGTACATTGAGAGAGCAGGATGTTGGAAGTTTCAGGTATAGGCTCTCCTATGAAGCTTTTGCAGGCCAGTATCTCTCATTTTTAATTAAATCTCAAGCGCAGCATAGCTGTGTTAATGTAGCACTATTTCAACAAATCTTGAGGCACGGTGCCGCATTGGCCCGCGATCGTAGCAGCGGTTATCACAACAACCATTGCGAAACGCGTTCCCAATTTAGCCCGGCTAGGAAAGGATGGCTTTGCCGAACAAAAATAATTCATTTTTAGAAGTAAATTAAAGAATAGGCCTTACCTAACACAAAGTATTATCTTTTTTACATAAAAGGGCCCTAGCCGTCTTTGTTTGACAAACGGACGTAGATGCCAAAGCAAGTCATACGAGATTCTCTGTAACTCGCCGTCCAATTCAAACAAACCCCCCTGGTTCAATTCTTCTCCCCCACTCTCCGCAACCTTGTCCTTTTCCAGAGCAAGGCAGCAATTTGGTCCAACAAAAGCCTTGCGAACACACCAGAAGACGGTTAATTAAAACTGGAGTAGGCGGTACGCGAAAGATGAACTCTGTGCTGTTTCAGAATCTGCGTGACACTTCACGCAGACACTTCGCAAAGTTATTCTTTCCACGTTGCTCCAGCTTCCTGTGGTAGACTTTGCTTCTGATCCCCCCCCCCCCCCCCCTTTTAAAGCTTGATTTATACCGCTGCATTAAACACGCACACACACATGCACACACACAAAACGCCTTGCATCTGGGCATCATCCCTAGCATCCCAGCAGTGGCCCCATATGAGTGGCACGCACACACACACACACACACCATTCAGAGCATTTGAAAATCCTTTGCATCTGGACTTCATCGCGACAACGGCACTGCGTGTTGCGGCGCACGCCATGCATCCAAAAGACGGAGACGATAACACCAATCCAGGGTTCGATGAAACACTCCATACATTTGCTCTCTACATCAACTTACAACACGTTAGAAGTAGAGCAGGGGTTTTCAACCTTTTTCATACCAGGGCCCACTATTTATTCAGAATTTGAGCCACGGACCAACATGTGATGACATTTTAGCCCCACAGACCCCAAACCCAAAGATTTCTTCTTTTCTTATCTACAATTCCAGGCTGGATTTCGGAAACATAACAGGCAAACCTAGATCCTTAGTTGTGTGGATTTGGGCTAGTTCAGATGATGAATATTTTAACTCTTGAGAGTGTAAAAATGAAACCAAATGGACCCGCAAGGGTCCATTTGGTTTTATTTTTAAGTTCTCAAGAGTTACATCTGGTTAACCAACTTAGCTGGGGACCACCTGGAACCCTCTCAAGGACCACTGGTGGTCCTCGGACCACTGGTTGAAAACCCCTGAAGTAGAGTTTTTATGAAATCATTACCAAGAAATGTCTTCACCGATGTGTTTCTATTGGTGTCTAATAACATTTACCAAGTTGTGAATTCAACTCCTGTGGGAAACCTCATAAAACAGGTCAAAGTGCACAGTTTTATTATGCTTTATGCAGTGTTGGACAGTAACAAATTACATATTACTGTAATATTATTACCTTTTTCCAGCGAAAGTAGTGTAACAATATTACTCTGTCAAAATGGGTAATATGTAATATGTTACTCTGCTAGTTGAGCTAGTTGTTGCATGATGTGAAAATAGAACAAGCTATCAACACATGATCGAGATGTGCAGTAGTTTGCATGTCCAAATCCACCGCAGCATTCTGCAGACATGATGTACACAGATTGTGTTGTACATCTCTATTCTTTAGCGGGTGGGAGGGGGAACTTGGGAAAGTAATAAAGTAATGTGTAACATATTAAACTTCAAGTGATTTAGTAATATAATATTACTTTTTCTTAGGGGTCGTAAGTGAAGTAAAGATATAACTCTCCTAAGTAATATGGCCCAACACTGGCTTTGAATGAAAACATTCCTTGGGCTAAAAACATCCGTATCTGTCAACATAAATGTTCTTAGTCAGCATGTAGTCGTCTCACAAGCTACATAAAGCATTATGAAATGTGAGTTGAATTTCAATCTTTTAGTACATGTCACTAGACCATTAGAAACACATTGCTGAAGTCATTTCTTGGTGATGATTTAGTCCCAGATTGGTCAAATATCTGATTTAAATACAGTATGTCCTAACTAGTAAACACAATGGCATGCAAAACAAGATGTTTCAAATTGCTTATATTTAAAATGATTTAAAACCCTACTGCTACTAACTAACTACAGCTGTGTCACCACTAAACCAACAGCATTTCATCATTGAAAACAGAAAACTCTCTGAGTCAGACCTTTAGCTTTATGCATGCTGCGTGTCTGTTGCAACTTCAACAACAACTGATGTTATTATTGATGCTTAACTTGACTAATAAAAGTCCTGTAACTGAAAATGGTATGGGTGCGGCTTCATCGCTCGTGGCGCGAAGCGACACTGGCGATGAAGCTGCCCCCTACCATTTTCTCCTGCCCCTCCAATTGGGAAATGTTACATCCGCCCCTGGCGTCATGATGTAGCTTACTCGTAACCAGCAAAAATCCAACTCATGTTCTTCCGACATGGTGAAGCACTGGAAATGGAGTGGTTTATGTACGTGTGAGTACACTGCGGCACTCGTGCATACATACTCGTCACAAATTGCCTGTCTGTCATCCCCTCCTGTCAACACGGACGGAGATGGACGGAGCACACCCTCCCTCGAGACACGGCCGTGAAGAGTCCGGTTCTGGTGAAAGAATTTGAAAGTGGTACAGCTTAATACGCTACGTGAAATGCAACATTTACTATTAGAAATCCAGACTTGGTACGGCAGTGTTGCTCTGCAGACCTGGCCGATGTACAAGCTCGCAACGCAGCGCAAGCTCAGTAGAGCAGGGTCTATTTTTTAGTAATAATGTTTTCTGCCATTTTAAGCTGAAACCGAATAAGCCGAAAAATGCATTTTAGTCAATTTTGTCAACAAATTTTAGTCAACTAAATCGACTACATTTAGTCGACTAAAATCGACTGAAAATGTATTCGTACGGACCTACACTGACATTGAAACACTTTCAGGTGACTAAGAATTAAAAATGAAATAAAAATGCTGTCAATATCAATGCTGTTTTTTGCCCGTTCCTCTGTTTTTGTTGTTGTTTTAATCTGAAGGTGAGGCTAGTGCGCTCCAGCCCCCCTAGTCCACAGTTCAAAGAGTCTTTCGAGGCGTCCTACCAGGTGTACAAACTCTACCAGATGGAGATTCACAAGGACCCTCCGCACAAGCCCTCCGAGAGCCAGGTCAGAGGTCAACCTGCTCTATGGGTAACCCCCCTGTCCCGGCCAGAGATAAGAGAGATTGGATATTGTTTTGGTTGTAGGGGCGACATACTACGGGGTCTCACATTTCTTAAATCAGATTTTTTTTTTATGGAATTGGCTTGGGCTGTTGAATGATTTAATCATGATTAATCAGCATTCAAACTATGTCCAAATATGGCATGATTTCCTGTACAGGGTTTGAAAAAGATCTGTTCATTTATTTTTTATCAAAATTATTATTAGGTTATCTACAAGCATTGTTTGCCTAATAATGACCTAATAATAATTTTGATCCCTTGAGCTATACTCTATGGCTCTGGTTACAGGGAGACACACAGCTACTGTATATGTCTCCATGAAACCGCGCTCTATCGATTTTTATTATTATTATTATTATTTTAATGAGTAAATGATCCGTGGGTTGAGTCATTGTGCACATGCGTTAATTGCATTACAAATTTACAATTTTTAATCAACCAAATTAATGAATGCCATTAAGTTGTTATTTTCAACAGCCTTAATTTTCCCACTTCAAATTTACATGCATGCAGAGGTTGCTTTGAAAATGAAAAGACGTGAATGTTCCAGAGAGGGAAGAGGAACGAGTGTGTGAGAGAGAAAAAGGGAGAGAGAGAGAGAGAG
>CM076974.1:1252374-1287025 GCA_039105355.1 Benthosema pterotum
TACCACCGTGTGCAAAGGCATATACAGTGCGTGTGCACGTATCTGTGTGCGTCTCTGCGCAGCATACTGTGTTCCTTCCTTTGTCAAATTATCCTGTCAAGATTATGCCATTTGCAAGACAGAATGTTTTCCTATAGTAGGAAAGGCTTTTGTTTGTTCAAGGCTGTGTGCATTTCCTGTCATGCCACAGACTGGAAGCGATCCAGACCTTGTTTCTCCTACACATCCAATCATGTTTTCCTCGACTCGGCTCTAGCGCGCGCGGTTGTTCAGACGCACATGCGTGTGCAGCACGCGTACACACATTCTTTCACTCACACTTATTGGTCTTAACTGTTGTGCTGAGCCGTGACTGAGTTCCTGCACATGTGGCATTCATTTCAGGGCAAACAAATCCCTTTAAATCTGTATTTACGCTTCCTGATGGCCGTGGCCCTGACCAAGATACAGTATGTGATACAGGCTCTGTTACTATTAGTTGAACGGGACAAAACGGGGGAAGAAAAAGGACTAGAAAATCATCAATACAAAATGGAAGACAATGGAAAGACACCTCCGCTTAGATTACGCAACTTATTCGTCAAGATGATTTTTCGAAAATGCTAAAATATCCCCTCGGGAGGTTCAACGAAGTTGCGTAACGCTCTTCGGGTTACCGATCAGTTCCCACAGAACCCCCTCCCATTTCCTCTCAGGTCAGAAGTCAAAGCACTTTGTTTGTTTTTAGCTCGTTGATGAGTTTTTGAGCAATGCCTCCGCTCCTTTATGCAGCTATGTGTGTCCCCGCATATATGTACAGTATGTGTACATGTCAGAGCAGGATACGAGTCTGAGCGCATAATGCTGCAACGCGAGCAACTTAATGGCATTTCTTGACTGTTTCGTAGGCAGGAAGCCTCGTCGAAACAGCTACTCTGGTGCGCAGTTGTTGTTTGGTCTGATCTTGTAAACTTTTATAGAAAGTCTTAGAGAAGGAGTGCCGTGATTTTTGGAGTGACAGTACTTAATTTGATCACTTGGTGGGGTTTTTATGTGTAACGATGTCCTCTCTTTGTATTTTGGGTTTCTTCCTGAAAAGAATACTGTAATGTTGTGACATCACAATTATCAGCGCCTCCCCTAACTCCTCCCCCTTTATCATACGACTATAGCTGTGGGCGTGGCTTCAGTTCAGGTGGAGCTCCACCCATCAGCCATCACCACCCACCAGGCAAACCAGACACCCTTGATAAACTGGTGGGGGTGCCCACATAACAGCATGGTAACAAATACTTGAACACTTCTTCCCATCCCGTTGAATGCATTATCATTCAAAATATTTAAAACCACCGTCTCTTGACCAGGTGGAAAATGACTTCCGTTCAGACGGGATCATGAATCTTATGATTTAAGACGTTAACATTTTTCGTTCTGAAACCATCATTCACGTTATTAGCACAATATTATTGTGAATTGTAAATTAATTTAATGTGTGGCTGACATAACGGATGGCAGTATTGAGGTCAGCACTTAGTAGACACATGAGACTTCATCAGCCATATTTTTGTGTGTGTGTGTGTGCGCGTGTGTGTCCAAGGGGGCTGCCTGCTTTGCTCGCTTCCTTGCTTTTGCTAATAGTACACAGATGAGTGTTTATTATAGGAAAGGGAGAGTCTGAAGAGGAAAAGTGATGGTCTCCATGTTCAAGGATGAAGCTCCAGACCAGAATATCTGTATAGTGGTGCTTATTAATTGGGTTTACAAACAATACAAGTGCATCACAATACGTTGAGATGCGATATGTATTATGATATGTATTGAGATTTATCACTGAAAGGCACACTGACAACCTCATATGCATAAAGACATTATACCTGCCCTCTCTATATAAATAGACTTCAACATTTAAAACACATGCAATATGTTCTTTAATTTTGAAAGGGCTAATATTTATTCCATGGGGGTGCCATTTTACTGTGCCTGCCGTAGGTATGATGTCACAGATGCAACTCGTGTAGTTAGTCCATCTTTGAATGCTTGGAATTCATCAAACAATTGCGTCCATTTGGTTCAATTCGTACACTCTCAGAGTTAAATTGATTGAAACATTGATAGAAATATCATTGGGGGTCCCTAGACTAATGTATGTTAAACTATGGCTCCTTTAAACTAAACAGGTTTTTGCTACACCTTTAAAAATCTTCGCTTATAGGAGGTCCCTGGCATATATCTTCAAATGGGTGGGTCCGTGATCTAATCAGTGTCAAAGTGAAAAGTTTGTCCAAATTTGGGAACTAGTCGTAAAGTGGTTCTCAGTCACTGTCTTTGTGACTGAGGGAAAAAGTTGCTTATAATACCTTTAAAGTGGAGAAAGATAAGATAAGTATGTGGACCAGTTTAGTATAAAGTACTCCGGCCTGGAGTTTCTATAGGTAGTAGTAGTATTGGGGAAATAAAATATCACAATATACTGTATATCGCCATAAAGATTACATTGCCCATCTCTACTGTACACGGCTCTGCGTCTGGGCCTGTTTGCACGTCAACGCGCGCCGGTTTCGTCCGTTTTCTCCACCCACATGCGCGGCTCGGCGACTGACTGTGGTCGGTGCCTAGAAGCATTACATGCCGCCTGCTCAAGGGTCTGGATGTTTGTTGTTTATGTATTGGCGTGTACGCTGGCCAAGGTGGACGTGTTCTGCTTTGCATCAGCGGCCAGAAAGTGGTGGTGGTAGTGGTGCAGGGACAGATGTAACGAAATTCCCAATTGGGGGGGCAGGAGAAAATGTTGGTTTAGTGGTGAGACGAATGTAGTTAGTTAGCAGCAGTAGTAGTGTTCAAATAATTTTAAAGCATTGCTAAGTGATTTGAAATTCATTGTGTGGTACCAGTCTGGTGCGCTAGGGGCGTCCAAGAGTAGATACACTATGTGAACCTGCTGCTCGATCCTGATTGGAGGAAATTCACCCTCCAAGCTGGGGAACTTTTATTAGCTCCTCTGCTAACATGGGGGAGGGGGAAACTCCATATATGGTCTGCACACCTTATAATATAGCATTTTAACTGATTTTCTTTTGGGGGGGGGTGATATCTGACAAAAGTGAAATCATTTACCCTACCTTTAAATATAAGCACTTTAATTTGAAATATATTGGGTTGTTTTGCATGCCATCATGTTGGTGGGGCAGTCTTGGCATTTAGGGGGGCATTGCCCCCCCCCCCCATACCCATGCCTAGATCCGCCCCTGTGGTGGTGGTAGGGGGCAGCCCTGCCAGGCTCCAGGGGACCTGCCCATGGTCTGGCCAAGGTGGGTTCCACACAGCAGTGGAAAACTGCAGTGCCCTCGCACCGCCCCGGGAGCCCTCTGGGTGCAATTACCCAGAGGCCCCCTTGATGAGCACATGGCAACAGACCAGGAAAGAGAAAGCATAGAACGAGTTAGAAATATAGAACGGTATTTTACACACACACCTCTGACATCTAATATTTTATGGTCGCAAGCCCTCCAATATTCAGCTATTAGTGTTGCTTTCCATCCTACACAAAGAATAAATTGTGACTATTGATGTTGATATTTGATGTTTTTGATCTTGATATTTATGTCATGATGATGTAAGGGAACCAATCATTTCATATGAGACGGGTGCATTTTTTTCCCCTATTGATAGCATCCATATAAACAAATAATAGAGCAGTCATAGTGTTAATAGTGTTTGTTGTGGCTGATATACGCAACATATCTCTAGATAGCAAGTCTTGTACCAATATCTTGTGTATACTGTGTGTATGTGTGTGTATATATATATATATATATATATATATATATATATATAATATATATATATATATATATATATATATATATATATATATATATATATATATATATATATATATATATAACTTAAAATACTGCTGAAACATTATAATATTTCCACGGACGGAGAGAGAGTGCAGGATGGACTGTTGTAAACATTCAATAGCCAATGTAACATATTGGACACTTGAATTCATTTTATCGGTGTCGGGCCTCGGATGCCAAGAAAATATCATATTGTGGCATCCCTGATTGATACAATTGATTGATTTTTGCAAAACGATTCAATGCAATACAAGGTCAATGGTGCCGTTTTGTACTCTTGACATCACATGGATGTTTGGGTGCAGTGACCACAGCGCTCCAGCCCTAGTGAATATGGTCAGTGCAGTTTAGTTCCCAGCAGGGTTCCTCTGCAGCCAGTGTGTTTGGAGCCTGTCCTCTGCAAAATGATGTCATCTAATAGCCATCGCCGTTGTCCACCACTTTCGTAAACGGTTTAATTATTCGACAGCTTTAATGGAGTACTTTGTTTGTGCCCCCGCAGCTATAATTGGCTTAAAGAGGATTTACTGTTTATTTGGTCATTTCTTTACTGGCACAGCAGTTGCCACTCCACATTTAAGAGTGGAAAACAACTCATTTAGTGTCTAGTTCAGACGTGTCATGCGTAGGATGGTGCTTAGGGCTCTTTGTGTGTGTTAGGAAAATAAAAATCAAAGATCACTTTTTAAGCGTCGACTGAACTGACTTGCGTTTTGCAAGCTTGCTTCATGGTTGCACTGTTGTCACAGGAATTATCTAGTAAATAATGCAACTGTATATGAATGCAGGATTGGTGCAGAGCAAGGTATCATCCACTGTCCTTCAATAAGACATAGAGGGTCTATTCTCTGGAACTCTGTTGATTCTAGGCTTAAAGCATCTCCATCTCTGCAAACTTTTAAAGCAGCCTACAAAAAAATGCTCTTGCAATAAAATAATTATTAGCTATTTTTATTTATTTTTTGCTCATAGTATGGTCTGTAAACAAGCCAATTATCCCTACAATGACATGTACCATGTGTATACTTGACTTTTTACTTGTATTTTATTGTTGGATGTATTTATGACATCCATCTTGATATATGAAATTGTATTCTTAAATTTGATTCATTTTAGGGGAAGTTCTTGAAAAGCCTCTTGGCTTCCAACTTCTCCTGCACATTATTTTCAAATTTTGTATCTTGTTTTATCCTTTTATATGTGCCAATAAATAAACTTCTTCAAACTTCTTCTAAACTGCAGAGGGTTTTACTCTGCACATTTAGGGCTTTTTTAAGTGTACTTGGCCTGGTATCTATTCATAGCCTAAAGGTCTTCAGTAGGACCATTAAGTGTAATAACGGCATTAGCCACAGACACACAAACATGCACACATTCATGCGCGCACACACACACATGCTTGGGGTCTATGTAAATGCAAAATTGATGTGACATGATGTATGATAATGAGAGTGCCCCTTACTTCACATGTGTTTTTATTTATTTGTTTTTTTTAACGTTATTCGATTAATTGTCTCTGTGACGCTGGGGGCCAAGATTAAGTGTTTGCTCGTTTTTAGAGTATGCAAGTCCAGACTTTGGACTTGCTTTCGCAAACCGCTCATCAGCACACTTTCCACACATGCAGCCAGTAGACACTTATTATTACAACTTATTACAGTAAGCTTCATTATACCATAGGTCTTACAATAAAATCTTCCACTGTTGTACTTTAATATCCAAAACATATCTTTTACTACTACTTCAACAAAGCAATCATTCAAATCACTTATTGAGGGATTTATGCACAAAGCAGAGGCAAATGCTATTACACTTAGTTTGTTGCAGAAACAGTTTGATTCTTTCATCAAAATGAATCGTGGGACAACCGTTTGACAGGGAGCATTAAACACCTTGTTGATATTCCATATGGCATACCGTTTTCCTGTGTTGCTTTACTTAAAAGAAAATTCAATAAAGAAACTATAGATCATAGATACAACACCCAATAAATCCCATGATTTGCATTTATTTCTGCCCATACAGGGGCACACAGCTGTGAACTATGTCTTAAGAAATGCTATTTTGCCCTGGAGATTCCTTGGATTCTGCTGTGCGGCATTCCACGACTAAAGAGCTGTTAACACAGAATGCTATAACTATAGTTTTAAAACTACCTCAATTGGATAGCAGAGTTGTGCTGTGTGCTTGTGCGTCTGTGTGTGGTATCTCGTATTTGGCACTGCAGGGGACAAGGTTTGTGAGAGTTTTTTAGCGTATACAACCCCCCGCCCCCCTCCCAGTTAAACCTGTGCGCTATGTAGATTGTAGAGCCTTATTTTGCATCACAGAAACGATGAAACTGTATTGTGTGCCTTTTGCAAGACTTGGTTGTTGTGCCTTGCATACCATCGGTGTATGAATGTGTGAATGTCATGCACTATGGAAAGGTGGTAATATACAGTTTAACACACCATTCATAGAGTCAGTCTCAATCCATGTGTGAGAATGTGTGTCGACTTCAGGTAGAGCAAGAAGGGGAGAAATGACAGTAGACAGGGTCTCAACTCATTTGGCCTTGGTCTTCCAGAGCATGTCCTGTGCTGAGGCACTGTGCGTTAATGTCACCAAAACGCACATTAATCATGGCAGTCGCGTGTGCATGCACACACACACACACACACACACACACACACACACACACACACACACACACGCACAACAATACACCCTCACTCTCTGAGTCATAGGTTCTCTTGGAGAGTCTGTATTCCTGGCAGGAGGGTCGACTTGCACCTAAGCCAGGACTGTCCCACCCAGTCGACCGTGCCTTCAGCCATCACTGTTATTGGTTCTGCTACTACACACACACACACACACACACACACACACACACACACACACACACACACACACACACACACACACACACACACACAAACCGATAGAAAATAGTGCATATATTGGAAGTTACCGCTGCAACTCCTTGGCCACTTTTAGTGACGAGAGTGATGTTCCTGTCGTTATGTAGGAGGAACCATTTGGATTAGCTTGGGCTGAAGCATGGATATGGCCGTTGTTGTCCTATTATTATGCATAGTGACGGTGTCACGCAGAGCGGACGGTAGAAATGGATGATCGACAAGCTCTTTGCCCGTCCTCAAGCTCTTCAGATTTGGAGCAGTGCTGCTGTTACTACTTTGTTATTTTGAGAAAATCTTGATGTAGCTTTAGTCTCAGGTTCTCTACTCCGCATCGTCGCCAGTAGAGGCGGTAGGGTTTCACGCACGTACGCACGCACACACGCACACACGCACACAAAAGTACGATCCGGCCGTGGGGTTTGGCTCTTCAAAATAAGTGAAACTGGGATTTTTTTTGTGTGTACTTCAGTTAACACCCAGAAGCCACCCCCTCCCACGCACGCACGCACACACACACACACACACGCGCGCACGCACCACCACCCACCTGATGCCAGAACTGCGTATCGGTGCAGCTACTACCGGTAATTATGTATACTGGTATAAACAAGTGGCAGGCAGCCCTGACTCACGGTTATTAGCCAGATTGCTATCATCCTCCTCGTAAGCCACAATGTGGGGACATTGTGCCTTACATTGGGTTCCATTGGAAAAAAACACCCTCCATTTAGAGTCTTATAGTTATTTTTGACTAGATTGCGGGCAAAATACTACTGGTTTTGAGGAGCATTTTTTTTTTCCTTCTTCCCCTACTTCCGGGGAATCGCTGGCTGTTTATAACATGGGACTCTATGGTAGCGCACTAGCGCTTATACGGACCCAGAGCCTTCTAGTGGGAGAGTTAGGATATTCCCGTTCACTCCTATCATCCTATGTGCCGGGGCGCAGCCGTTACTGGAGGAGCATGGAGGGGCCCTGTGAGTCCACTCTCAAGCCGGAAGTCGATGAAATGAATGGGATTTAATAGGGACCCGCAAAGTCTCGTATTGTCTCGCACACTACTGTATAGATCTCGCGAGACTGCAGGAGTAGTGAGCGTTATGCTCAGATAGGACTCAAAGAGGCTCTGTATAGTCACGTGAACTGGCTGCTCCGCTCTGCTTCCGGCCTCTGCTTCCGGGTACACGAATATCCTCACTCTCCCCCTAGAAGGCTCTGTACGGACCAAAGGAGCAACATTGACCCCTGCAGACGATTAATTAATCCTGGCTGCCAAAACAATTAGAAGAAAGCCAGGAAAGAGAACCCAGATGCTGTTATGGTAGTCAGCCCTTATAGAGCAGCAGTGTGAGGTCAACACTGTGTTTTTCAACCATTGATCGAATAGCAGCTCTTTCTGACAAGACTGGCACTAGTCCAAACCAGCAGCAATCAAAACAGGGAGCCAAGCCAACCCTACGTTTACTGGCTTTGGTTTATTCATGAGAACGTTGAAGTGGGAAGAAGAGGCAGAGAGAAGGGACGAACTGATGAGAAGGGCAAGAGAAAAACCCACTAATGGTGGCAGGCGTCGTTTTTTTTGCGACCCTCAGCCGAGCCGCTTTATGTACTGTAAATACTTCCCGTTTTTTAATTGATGGCGTTATCATGTTTGTTTCATACCCTCGTTTTTCTGTCTTATTCTGTTCTGTCTCTAAGCAATATAAACGCTTAGGGCCACAACCCCCAAGGGGGGAGGGGGCTACATCACAGGGAGAATATCACATTTTAATGTATCCTCTTATCCTCTGTTCACGTTCCCCTGTGTTGTCGTAAGAACCCCTCGTGTTCTAGGAAGTTTGAATTACGCTAGTAGACAACAAAAGAAAATGAGTTTGTCTTGTGACATAACTGAAAGAGACGAATAAAAACAGCATGCGTGTCTGAGAGAGCAGCACTTTATGTCTCTGTTGGCAAACTTTGTATGAGAAAGAAGTGTGTGTGTGTGTGTGTGTGTGTGTGTGTGTGCGTGTGCGCGTGCGTGTGCATGTGCATGTGTGTTATGGCCGTCCGTCAGCGCTCCACTGCGGCCCTGCTGGTTCTCATTAGTTTCTGGTTTTGACCTAAACATGGAGGCCCGCTACACTAAGTTCTTCTCCTCCTCCGGTTGCACGGGTCGACTCGGCACGTCCGTAAACACTGCTTTCACCCACTGGTGTCGACAAAGAAAGGGACGGGAGAGTAAATGGGAAGGGAGAGAGAGAGAGATTGAACCAGTTAATTTAAAGACGGCGTGATTGAGATCCGCCGTGTTGTTTGATGTGTGCTATGGGGGGGGGGGGAGGGGTCATTTTGACGATGGCACCGCGGCTTATTTAAGCTGCTGGGGTGTGTGTGTGTGTGTGTGCGTGTGCGTGTGTGTGTGCATGCGTCCCTCCTCCCTGCTCTGTGAACCTCGAACTCGATAGTCTAAATGTTTTCGTTTGTGTAAATACAGTCATCCTGTTTTATGGCCCGTCTCTGAAATTGGGTCCATTTGATATTTAACACCTGAACAAGCAGAGCAGTCATAGGGAGGGCTAAACTGCAAAGAAATATATGGTTTTCATTAATTTCCAAGAGCTGGTGACCTCCTGTAACTAACTTTTTCTTTTTCTCTCTTTCTTCCTTACCGTCGGTGCTGCTCACTGCCTCCACAGTTCCGGAGATTTCTCTGTGACTCTCCACTAGAGGTAATGTACTCCTGTTCTTCTGTTGAGTATCAAAGGAAATACCCTTTTTTCCATCCACCTTTTTTTACCATCCTCCCTCCTCAGGTTTTCCTGTGCGTATTAGCTGGACATAAATGCTTCCGACACACTGACAATTATTTTTTGGCGTCTTACTTTTTCTAAATGAATACCTTGGCGGATGTGACCCACGCCAGAGCTTTACTATAGTACTATAGCACTAATATAGTACTCCCCTAGTAATACTGCCCAACACTGCTTGTAAGTGTTGTAGATCAGGGGTTTTCAACCTTTTTGACTCCGGGGACCACCATTTATTCAGCATTTGAGCCACGGACCACTATTTGAAGACATTTTAGCCCCAAAGATCTAAAACTAAAGAATTCCTTTGGTTTTGTTCACAATTCCAGGCTGTATATTTTGCCAACAAAACAGTGCAAACTTCTTAATCAAGTGGTGCTCATTCAGATGATGAATATTTTAACTCTTGAGAGTGTGAAAATGAAACCAAATGGACCCGCAAGGGTCCATTTGGTTTCATTTTTACATTCTCAAGAGTTACATCTGGTTAACCTACTTTGCATCATTTAGCCTGGGGACCACCTGGAACCCTCTCAGGGACCACTGGTGGTCCCCGGACCACCTGTTGAAAACCTCTGTTGTAGATCAACCATTATTGGTGTGGGACACTGTCGTCCAACCAAGTATAAATCACCCTTAAGGCCCCCTGCCCCCCCCCCCCCTCCAGCTGGGTGGATGGGGAGGGTCTCGGGGATTCAGGAAGCTTGTATTGTTTCATATCGCAGGGGTTTTATGTAGCCCCGTCTTGACTGAGTAGAAGAGAAATGTGCCGTCCAGATCGTGACTGTGTTGCAGAGGACTGAGGCCTTTTGAGACCAGTCCTCTCCTGTTAGCTTTGGACTGAGGCCTTTTGAGACCAGTCCTCTCCTGTTAGCTTTGACAGACAGTGGCACAGCATGGGCGTGTGGTTGTACGTGTGCACGTGCACGTGTGTGTGTGTGTGTCACCCTCTGCCCTCCTCACCACTTATTCCCTCACAGAGGGAGCGGGGCATTGAGCAGGGCATTGAGCCACAGTGGGAGGAGGTGGGGACTTGGAGGATTCATGCATACCAATAACTTGAAGGGTGGAGTCAAAGTTAAAGGGGAGAAAAGGACTATTAAAATTGGTCTCCTTAGTGACGTTACTAAAGGGAAGACTCTGAGAGTACACACACCTTCAGACACACAGAAAACCACTGATCAGTTTGTGGTGGGATCCCCTTTAAAATAGCTGAGCTTTGACAAGAATGATATACATACTGTATACTAGGGGCCAGTGAATGATTGAATATTTTTATCAGATTAATCACAGCTTCATAATTAATGCAGTCATGATTAATCACCACTCAAAATTTCCTGTACAGGATATGAGCAGTTTGGGAGAAATCTGTTTATTTATTTTTTTTTTTTTTTTTTTTTTATTTTTTTTATATTTATCAAAATAGGTGATCTATACTGTGTATAAGATCTATAAGGCCTTATTTTCAAAAGCCTTAATATTTACTGTACATATTTTTCACAGGAAACGTTTTTAACTCTAATCTTACTGGAGGTGTCCCCTTTTTTTTAGTGAAGGTCAGCAGATGAATACATACAAAAAGTTCAAGAAAATCTGAGAGAGAACCCCCCCCCCCCCCCCCCTCTCCCCGAAAACGGACAGGATTTTACAAGACGTTTTGTCGAATCCGGTCTCAGGGTCTCCAGCAGGTTAGGTGCCGGCGGTCAGTCAGTCGCCAAGACCCTGTCGACAGAAACACAGCCTGGTCATCTTGTAGTCATCGGTGGGATGGGTGGGTGTGTGTGTGAGGGAGGGGGTGGTGGTGCTAGTGTGAACCGCCGGGGTCAGGACAATTACACCAGCAATTAGACGTGGGGACGACGGGCTGCTTAAAAAGCACCACTTTAGTAGAATTGAACACACACACACACACACACACACATACAGTGTCCCCCCTCCCCTCCCCCATGTGTCCCTGTGGGCCTCCTCGGGCCTCCGCTAATGAACATCGTTAGTGTTTATAGGAAACAAGCTTTTATCACCTCGTCAAGGCTGGCGGCCAGACGCGGCGAATTACTCTGGTCTGTGTGCGTGTGTGTGTGTGTGTGCACGCGCGCTATCACAGTCCCTCGTGTGTCCTCTCCCTCTGTCCGCTCCTCTTTGATTTTAGCCGCCTCCTCCGCACCAAAAAAAAACGTATCACGTTTTTTCCCCTCTTTTCCCTTCCTCTTTCTCTGATCCACGCTCTTGTCTTCTCAATTCTCTGTTCCAAACCCCTGCTTCTTCTTCTTCTCCGTTTCACTGGAAGTATGCGTGCACAGGGGCCGTCCGGCGCTACCACCACCACCACCACCACATCCACCGCGTGTTGGCTTCCATCTGTCTCTAATCAGAGCACTATTAAAATACACGCACGCAATGTGCGCGCTTAACGCACGGTTAACGTGCACGGCCTGCATACCACGCGGACCGTGTGTGGGGGGGCACTTCGTCAGGGGCTCGCACGTTAAGTGAGCGTTTGCAAGAACATAATGCGGCGACGACGCCGTCTAGCGCAGTCAGGGTACTACATCGAGGTCCGCCGTTTGCACCAATATTGCACCGCCGCGCCACCTCCGAGCCATGGCTAATTATTAGCGCCGCTTGTCTTGGCTTGTTTGTTTGTTGCCCGTGTTCCATTTCACCAAAATTACTTGGGTGGGGGCGGGGGGGTGGGGTTCGAGCTGAAACACAGTCGGAGTAACTGGCAGCAGCCGTCAGTGTTCCTCCACGCATGTGTGTGTGTGTCCTCTGTCTCTTATCTGGGCTCAATAGGTATATCGGTATATCGGGGCTCATAGCTATACCTGCTCAAGCTATACCTGCTCAAGCTATACCTGCTCACAGCGCGCCACCGAGTGGCACACTGTGAGCTTGTAGCTCTGATATTTTTGAAAATTTGTGAAAATGTGATGCAAATCTATAAAATATATATTCTTTCGGAAGCAAATATTTTGAACTAAAATCGTTGCATCCCTACAACAACATGTTTTCAGATGGGGGGTCCGCAGCCATATATATATAGAATATATCATTCTGGTGGTCCTTGGCATGAAATATGTTAAGCATCACTGACACAGCAACATGGATTTTTCAGAGAAACTAGAATCTGTCGTAATCTAGCATCAGAAACTAGAAACTTGCCAGAAACTAGAATCCAGAAACTACAATCAGGTGTCAAATAGAATATATTCTTAGATTTGCACATCATTTTCACAATTTTTCAAACAAATATCAGAACTACTCCGCCACTCGGTGGCGTGATATGAACTTGTAGATCTGATATTTTTCAATAGCTAAAGTGTAACATAATGTGTTGAACACCAAAACGTGTTCAGTACACAAAAGGTTAAAACGGTCTCTTCGATGGACAATTGTCCACTAACGCAGGCGTTGGCCTTATTATTTTATGGACATACAGTATTTATCACTCAGAACAGCAACATCGTGCCCATGTTGTAGCGCCAGAACCGTATATAGGTGCAGCTACTTGTTATGTATATAAACGAGCGGCTGGCGGCCCAGACTCGCTGGTAAAATGTCCCAGTTGTTGGACACATTGCTCTCGTTCGTCTTGTGTGCCATAACGTCCACCCCGTCCCCCACTCCATTGGGATCCATTCAAAACAAAACATAATTCCATGCTGTTTTCCTCGAAATATTCCATTCTTTAGTGAAAAGCACACTCCATCGGTGCACCAAACCAAAGAGCACCCAAACATCGGTGTTGTAGGATTTTTCCAAAAATCAAAGTCATCAGCCCCAAAAATATGGCATCGCTAAGGCTCTAATTTCCACTCTGGATGGTGTTAGTTGCATTTTCACCCCGTCGAAAACAGAGTTGTTGTTTTTTTTCCCCTATGATCACCATTCTCTTGTAAAGGGGGCTTAAGTATAAAGAGTTTAACTTGATAAGCAATAAACACATTGGCTCTCATTCCCTCCCATCCCAACATCAGGGACACGCCACCTGACATATTGTACTGTATAGCGAAGCAGATGTGCAGCCTGTTGCCTGTCATGGCAGCCACATGTTGCTAACAACGCAATCTGGCAGTAGCAAGGACTCGATAAAACAGGTTTGTGTCACGTTATTAGGCTAAATCTTGCTAGGGAAATAAATGACTTACTTCAAGTCTTAAAGGCATATAACCTTTTTGTCATTTTTGTTTCACCAGGATCAGTCACTATTGAGAGTAAAAGAGCGCCTGGCCAAGGCATGCAGCAGAATAATAATTAAAACCGGTCACAAGCAGAAAACATCAAACGGAATTCGAATGAATCACATTTCAAAAGAGATTTCCACAGTTGAAATCAATATGGTGAACCAGATACATTTTAAACATTGACATTACGAAATCTGCTTCTATTTGTGTCATTTGGGATTGGAAAGAGCACTTACCAAAATGTACTTGTTGGCATCCTGGAAAATAGACGATCTATGAGCTCACAATGTGTAAAATCATGCAAACAAGTCTGAAATGACCTGTACTGGATCTCTTGTCCACTAGTCCCTTCCTAAAATGTCAATACAATGCAGTGGTAGTTTTAGTTATCGTAGCATAGTTTCCTGTTTCATTTTCATTGGTGAGAAAAAGATAAGTCGACCAACATTGCTTATGGCATTTCATCATCACCGGTGCGTTGCCTTGTTCTTCAACAATGGTCAACATGGTGACCATTGTTGTTCTATTCTACAGTATTTGCCTGTTATGTGTGCGTGTGTGAGTGCGCGTGTGTGCAAGTGTGCGTGCGTGTGTGCACGTGTGCGTGTGCCAGACGCGTATTAACAATAAGGCGACAAAGGATTTAGCCTCCTCAAATCTCAGTCTAGCCTGCTCTGATTCAAGACACAGAGAGACAAAAGTGACAAGCGTATGTTTGATCAATATGAAGAGAGCATGTTGCTCCATCTTGCTCGTTCCTTCACTGTAACGCCTCCATGGCCGTGTCCATTGTGAGGCAACACTCCACATACCTGTAAATACAACACCTTTGTGTTCAAGGTTTAATGTTAGTATGAGGTGTTGCTTTCTGATCGGTAGGCGGAAATTTATGTTTTATTCTGCCCATTTGGTAATTCCTACATACGCTTGTGGTGCGTGCACACGTCTGTGCACATCATGTATGTCCACTGTAAGGGTCCATCCAGCGCTGTGTGTGGCAGTGAGATCAGCCTGTATCCTGGGCTCCCTCTCCCTCCAGAAGACTGATGGAGGCAGTAATCAGATTGTGTCGTTTCCTTGGCAGATTAAACGAGCCGTTACTGAAGGCTCTGACCAGCAAACCTGCATGCCCGCGGGGCTTCCTCGCCAGCCGCACACATTACGTTAGCGAACCCGGCCTTGTACTGCCTATGCATGAGTGAGCGTACGCCTGTTCCTCGTGATCGAGCTTGTTGTCAATTTTAACGTGAGGCTAAAGTCACAGCAAGGTTGAAGGTTGGACTTTATTGTTACAGTTTGTGTACAGGTACAACTTTGCAGCAGCGTTGATGGAGTAACACCAGTGTTGGGTGTACCGAGTAGCAAGTAATATAGCAAGACTACATCTTATAAAACAGCAATAATGTTACAGTTACTTCTACTAATATTACTAGTTACCTGCGTCACGCTGCTGCTTTCAACAGTGTTGTGTTGGAGAAGAGGAGATGAGCTAATGCCACTTTATTTTGACCTAAAATGGCTATCCAGGGTTTGATATTGATGTTGAGATCCTCATATTTGGAGATCCAGGCAAACGGGAAAAAAATCTGCTGGCAAATCCCGTTGACATGCGATCTGCAGCTGTGACATCACTTTCAGCAGGAAAGTCAGGTCACTTGTTTGACAAGACCACAGAAAGTCTACTGAATGTGTAATGTTTAGGTTTTTTTTTTTTTACATGCATTTGTGAATGCCCTCGGAGAGTGAAGGCCGCCGGGGACCGACGTCTGCTCCATATGAGAGTGATTTGGTCCTGCAGCAGCCGCGCAGACCCGAGGAGGGATGGTTTGAAAGCACTTTTAGTTATCGGAGAATGTTTGGATTGTTGTCACAAGTGGCAAGGACGGAGCCATTAGGCTGTCCTACGAGGTGACACGCGGGTCAGTCAAAGAGCGGCCTTGAACGGGAGGCGGTGGGGGGGGCTGGGGGTCACTGTATAAACAGACGTGGCCTTGGCTATTACCGGGTCCATCACCACCGACATTCACAATACTCGACAAAACGTTGCACAGGCGTTCTCCCTCTTATTACGCCTCACGCCTCCTGCTCCTCATACACACACACACACACACACACACACACACAACACACACACACACACACACACACACACACACACACACACACACACACACACACACACACACACATTTTGGAAGGCCCTCACAATGCGCTCACTTTCTCTTACCGACGACTCCTAAATGACACCGGGGTTGGGGGGGTTGGCGTGCGGCGGAGGGGCCTCTTGACAAAGCCTCCAGTGTTTCATTACGGGAGCCGATGCCAAGAAACCAAACGGGGCGCCTGGCCTGCCTGCACTACTGACGGACATCCCCCCCCCCCAGACACGTAGCAGCAGTGGCGCACACAGACAGACAGACAGACCTATATGGCAGCAAGAGAAACTTCCAGAGAAACTGCTCCAGATGTGGTGACCCCGTCGTCGTAATTCCTCCACTCCTGCACAGCCAGCGGCTCCCCATTCCCTCCGTTTCACACCCCGCCCCGTCGCCCGTGCTTCTCTCTACTGGGCAGCGTTGCCATGTCCCACTTATTATAAGTGACTTTGGGCTTTGCGTCAAAAAGAGCATCTACAAGCTCATAGATCTGTTATCTCCAGGTAGGGGGCGAGATCCAGCAGCGATCAACGGCGGTTGGACTTATCCTTATCATTGATGGGAAGGTGGTAGAGCGTGTTGACAGTTACAAGTTCCTAGTAGTACACATCTCTGATGACATCAGGTGGGACATGCACACTGAGCATGTTGTGAAGACTGCACAACAGCTCCTGTACCATCTTGGACAGCTTAAGAAATTTGGCATGGGGCCGAGGATGCTGACCACCTTCTATAGAAGCACTGTAGAAGGTGTCTTCACTGAAAGCTTCACTGCCTGGTATGGGAGCTGCACTGGTCTCAATCTCTCTGCATTGCAGAGGGTGGTGAGGGTGGTGAGGGTGGTGAGGGTGGTGAGGGTGGTGAGGGTGGTGAGGACACCACAGAAGATCTGTGGACGTGAGCTTCCTTCCATCCAGGACCTCTACAACAGCCGGTGCATAGCAAAAGCCTGATAGATCAAGGCAGACCCCTACCATCCAAACCATGTACAGTTTGTGGTCCAAAATAAATGGAATTAAATATCAATGCCTTCTCGGAAAAAAACAGAAAGGTCACAGGGGACCTTCTTTCACCAAGCAGTAAAACTGCTAAATAAAATTTTAACTATATTAATGCATAGGCTTAGGATTAGGCTTGGGATTTAATAAATACATGAATTTATTAAATCGATTTTTATGAATGGTTTGATTAATGAAGGCAATATACATTTCCATATTTTAATGCATAAGGAGCCCAGGCAGGATGAATTTTACTGTAAAGTACTGTAAAGTACCAATGATATATGGAGAACCGGGATGACTGGAAGCGACGATGGAAGGCTTGTCTGAGGACTACCTAGAGAGGGGTCGCGAATTATTGCTTACTAGATGTGACCAGGTTGCAATCTACCTTCTTTTGGGACATTAATGTTAGCCTGGGGGACGTCATCGTAAACCGGCGCTGAAACACATTCCGGCAGCAATTTTCTCACTGTCTCGCTTTTTGGCGCGATGTGTATTTTGAGTTTAACATCCCTAGCCTAGTTGATCCTTGTTGGCTTGTTTTACAAAGAACTGGTTGCTTATTTCTCTCGTGCATTCTGGCAACACTGCAGTCAGTCAGTCACACCTTAATGTGGACCAAACCCACACTCCAACTGTCTCTCTCTCTCTCTCCCTATCACATGTCCTCTGATGTGGCACGTCACGCAGCGCTACTTTAATCAACAACACACACACACACACACACACACACACACACACACACACACACACACACACACACACACACACACACTGGTAGTGTGTCTCAGACAGGTTAAGGTAATCAGACCTGGGTGTCCCCCCCTCTGAGCCCATAGGGGAGGATCTATCTTTTGTTTTAACTGCCATGCTCCACTTTAAGCAGCCCCCTCCTCCGAAGGAAGGTGGGGGCTAAAAAACCCAAAGAATGTGGCACGGAAGATGCACCCCATCGGTTGTTGCTCTGCCCCTCTTTGAGGTCAGGGAGGTGTAGTGTGTGTGTGTGTGTGTTTTTGTTATTTCTTTTTTGTGCATGGCGCAGATTTAATTTGGTCAGTGTGTGTGTATGTGCTCTCAGTTGGGCGCGCTGGATTAGTAAGCTAGCTCTCCTGGTGTTGTGATAACTACCAGCGTCTGCTAGCGTTATAACCGGGCCCAGATGGGGTCTCTCTGGGGGCCAAAGAATGGGATCCCGTTACGCCCGTTTGCAGACACTTTGGACACACACACACACACACACACACACACACACACACACACACACACACACACACACACACTGCGGCTTAGTATGGCTTCTAAAACCTTAAAATGCCTGCCTCTTCCTCCCTCCCAGGGCAGGATCTATAAGCCGAGAGGGGGGGGGGGGGGGGGTGTTACTCCAGGTGGGTAATTTGCATTCATACATGATACATCATATAAAACTGCAAAATAGGGATGCACCGATGCCTCAATTAGAATGTAATCCCTTCCAGTGACTTGATTCCTTTAACCCAAAAATGTAGATTTTGACTTTAGGTCATCTTGGAGGCAAGATAGCGAGCCATTCATTTTGAAAGCAGCCGGGCTTTAAACAACCATGAAAAAAATGTCTTCAAATATTTTTGGGGGGATTTAATCGGCGATGAAGCTGCCTCCAGAACATTTTCTCCTGCCCCCCTTCCAAGCAGGACAGGTTAGATCCGGGCCTGCCCCCTAACTCATCCTCCTAGAGTCTTAACCTCTCTGTGGATGAATTGCAAGTCAAAGTGACTTGATTGAAAAAGGCCCAGCGTGCAGACGAACGTGGCGAGGAAAAGCAATATGTGTCAAGCCTTTAACTGTTTTATTAATGGACTACACACTCGCGCACACACACGCACACCTACACACACACACACACACACGCATGCACTCAGGCACATTCTTGGGCGCACACATGGAGTGAGCAGACACAAACACATAGAGGTGGGGGCCTAGGGGAGGAGGGCTTGGCTTCAGTCCACCGCTGCTGCTGCTGCTGCTGCTGCTGCTGCTGCTGCTGCTGCTGCTGCTGCTGCTCGCCCCGGTGAAATGGATTTTGCTCATGCAGGGTCTTTTTATTAAAAAGGGCCTCTCCTGGTGTGTTTCTGTGGCTAGTTATACCCCCCCCCCCCTCCACACACACACACACACACACACACACTGCTGGCTCCCCCCACCCCCACCCCTACACCCTGCTCCTGCTCTCTCTGGCTCCACATTTGGGAGCCATTAGCAGACTGAGCGTGAGGCTACTGTACACCCCCTCACTTAATGTGCGAGGCCTGCCAGGGACCGGACCCGACTTACCATACATCAACCTACAGGTGTGCGTGTGTGTGTGGGGGGGTGGGGGTGGGGTGTGTGTGTGTGTGTGTGTGTGTGTGTGGGGGGGGTGTGTGTGTGTGTGTGTGTGTGTGTGTGTGTGTGTGTGTGTGTGTGTGCGTGTGTGCGTGTGTGCGAGTGCGTGCATGTGCATGTGCATGAGAAAGTTGATCCCCAAAAGAAAATAGTCCAGTTATAGCCCCCCTTCGCGTTTCTACTTG
Organism: Benthosema pterotum; assembly: GCA_039105355.1. Lineage (NCBI taxonomy): Eukaryota > Metazoa > Chordata > Actinopteri > Myctophiformes > Myctophidae > Benthosema > Benthosema pterotum. The sequence goes on from CM076974.1 coordinate 1,271,796, forward strand.
ATTTATATATTTTCCATACAAACTTATTGTTCGCTTGAGTCATGGTATTGCTTTGACCTGCAACCAAAGACCACTCTCCCCTCCCTATCTCCCTCTCTCTCTCTCTCTCTCTCTCCAACTAGTGTGCTTTTGTAAAACAAGCTTCAAACTAATCTGAAACCCTTTACTTGTGGGGAGAAAAAGCTCAAGCATTATCTTCTTTCCTGCCTCAACCTCCTTACTCTCCTTTCTCTCTCTTCTTTCCTTTCTATGTTTTCTTGGAAATGTGACACAATGCACAAAAACTATTTTCACCCACTTGCTTACTTGTGACGTGACAATAAAACTGATTCTGATTTGGGGACTTGACTTGTTGGGCTCCATTTCCGTTACTAATAAACCCCGTATTCCTTAACTTCTTTGCCTTTGTAAACTATTTAAAAAAATATTTTTCAGTAGTTCAAATGCCAGTCTACAAGCTCAAACGATTGACATGTTGAAATATTCCAAAAACTTTTTCAAAATAGTAAAAACGAAATAAGGGATTTAGGACAAGGGGTTTAGCATGTAACGAAAATGGAGCCCGTTGTGTATGTGTGTGCACCATAAAATTGTATTTGCACTTTAACTGGACACTTAAAGGTCATTGTCTATACCTAACTGTACTGTACTCTGCTATTAGCTGTGAATAAGAGATGTTTTGCACATTTTTATCGGTTTTATTTGTATTGTATGATACATTTTGTCGATTTCATTGACGATTCCCATTACCCGATTCTCATTTACTGTAAATGAGAACTACTGTAAGCTATGATGACTAAAAACTAGGACTTAATATAGTGACCATTTCATCTGCAAAAAAAGACTAAAATGTTAGGACAGGACCATTAAGTAAAAAGATACAAGTGATTTGAAATTCATCCTGTAGTTCCAGCCTGGTGCACTAGGGGCGCCAAACAGTAGCTACACTATGTAAGCCTGCTGCTCGATCCTGATTGGAGGAGAATTCGCCACCACCTGGGGAACTTTTATTAGCTCCTCTGCTAACGTGGGGGAGGGGGAAACTCCATATATGGTTTCCACACCTTATAATAGAGCATTTTAACAGAAAAAAATATTTTTTGCGTGATATCTGACAAAAGTGAAATCACTTAGGCCAGGACCATTAAGTAAAAAGATACAAGTCATTTCACACGTGTTTACATGCTGAAAAATAGGAGACCTAGCTATTCTCAGCAGTTGTCATTGAACACCCATCAGAAGACATTTTAGTCGACTTAATCAACCCCAGATCTAGTCGACTAGAGTCTTAGGACAGGTAGTCGACCAAAACTAGACTAAAACATTCCCTGTTACCACAATGCGTAAAACTAAATTAACCCACTTTGGAAGGGCACGTATATTGACGTTTAACCACTTTTAACTATTTTAACTATTATTATATTGACTATTATTATATTATTACTTTTTAACTATGACTGTGGAAAAATATCAGATGTACAAGCTCATAGCGCTGCACTCGGTGCTGCGCTATGAGCTTGCATTATGCTACCGATTAATCGTGTCTCCCTACTTAGAATGCAGTTCTTAGGTCTACATTGGTTAATACTAACACTTCTAATGCTTGATGTGAAATCTTACAAGTTACCCAGACTTTTTTTAGTGTTAGGTTTGGCAGGTTTGGCAATGGGAAATAGTTGTGAAAGCAAGGCTCATGCAGTCAAAGTGCTACTATTCAACAGATATAACTAAATCAAAACCCCAAATCAACAGTGTTCTAATTCTGATTCCCTCCCCTCCCTCCCCCCCCAGGCGGAGTCTCCTCCGGACGGGCCGGAGGCAGGCTACGGCTCCTTCCACCAGCAGTACTGGCTGGACGGTCGCATCGTGGCGGTGGGCGTCATCGACATCCTGCCCGCCTGCGTGTCGTCGGTCTACCTGTACTACCACCCCGACTTCGCCTCGCTGTCTCTGGGATCCTACTCTGCACTCAGGTCAGCATCCTCCTCCTCCTTCATTCTGTGGGCCCAGTGGGTTTTCAACCATTATTTATGGAACTCCCAAAAAGAATGTCTTGTTTGCCGCTTGGATTAGATTCCATGCTGTATTGGTGTTGGTGCCATTTGGAGAGATGACAGACAAAAGGACAAAATAACACATTCTCACGCAGTAATTGTGAAAGCCTTGAAATGCATAGAAAACTATATACTCCTGTTCCTTGTGTAATTGTGTAGGATGAAGACGAACATTTTTTCAAACTACAGTATATATTTTTAACCTTATAGACCTGCCCAGTGACATCACCGCCCCGGTTCCACTATTGTTTTCCCCATTCATTTTTCTCATAGACTTTTCAAAAATAATTCATATAAAGACGATTTCGCCGCGGACAGAGCCAACTGGGGTCGTGACAAATCATGATGACACACAATATCATCATTATCCATACTATAACTAAGGACCATACTATAACTAAAATGTCTCTGTCTGTTTGAAACCGCCGTAACTAATCACTGGCTGCACCAATCACTATGATTTTTTACACAGTAATTCACGATAATGAGTGTGACATAACATTAGGAAGAGACTGACGAAGCCCTCTTTTTCAAATTGATTAATGATGCATTTATTGGTGCATTAAATTTCCCCATTTGCTTAACATTGGCAATTCCCTTTTCGACCACAGGGGGCAATGCAAATAGAAAAACACACACACACACACAGACACACACACACACACACATACACACATGATCTGGTAAGGTCACCGGGTAAGGTCGTAGTAATATCTAATTAGCAAGAAGTAGAAAACGGCAGGACAACAGACAGGCCGATATCGATACAGAGATATCGGCCTCGGTATCGGGGATATTTGTACCGATATATCGGTAACATCAGCCGATATATCAGCCGATATATGCCTGGAACAGAAAAAGAAAGACAGAAAATGGAATTATTTCACAAAAGTAAATGAAGTCAATGTCGTATTCTATTGTTTACTTGAAAGAGAAAATAAATTTGGAGTTTAGAAGTTTTTCAAATGTATTTTTTATTATTTTATTTTAATTCATTATTAAACATCGGTCCAAAACATCGGTAACATCCGTGTAGTTTTTTCAAAAAATCGGCATCGGTATCTGCCCCAAAAATATGGCATGGTTGGGGCTCTCCCTTTAATGGGAGTATTTTTCCTCGCCATACGTTTCTCTCTCTCTTTTTAACTCCCCCTATTTTCATCTGTCCTCTTCTTAACCCTTCAGTCTCTCTGACTCTTTGCCCCCCTCCCCTGGCCCTCTTAAAACCCCCTAAGTCTTTCTCTCAGGACAGTAATATGTCCAGTGCACCCAACACCAGCGTACAGTAGGTCAGGGGCGAATTCCTCGCTCGTCCGTCTTGATTGGCCGAGGCAGCGGAGCGTTTGTGGTCGGGTGCCGACGACAGTGCTGTCTGCCCCGGGATGAAATATAAGAGATCACACACACACACACAGTGTGTGTGTGTGTGTGTGTGTGTGTGTGTGTGTGTGTGTGTGTGTGTGTGTGTGTGTGTGTGTGTGTGTGTGTGTGTGTGTGTGTGTGTGTGTGTGTGTGTGTGTGTGTGTGTGTGTGTGTGTGTGTGTGTTTGTTCGCGCGCAAACTCACGGTTACGCACACACTCCCACAGCGCATATAATATACACACATACAGTACATCTGGTGTTTCCTGTAAAATGTAACCCAATAATGTGAGAAAGAGCCTTTTTAAAATATTTCTGCCCAGATGTGAGAGCGGGGCGATCTCTGTCGGCTTCGGCGGCGGCCGGTGGTGCGTGCAGGTGTGTGTGTGTGTGTGTGTGTGTGTGTGTGTGTGTGTGTGTGTGTGTGTGTGTGTGTGTGTGTGTGTGTGTGTGTGTGTGTGTGTGTGTGTGTGTGTGTGTGTGTGTGTGTGTGTGTGTGTGTGTGTGTGTGTGTGTGTGTGTGTGTGTAACGTTTTAGGTGTGTGTGTCTGTCCGTCCTTGTACGCGTCCGTCCACAAGGGTGCAAGCTAGCAGTGGGGATAAGACTGTGCGGAGAGAGAGAGAGAGAGAGAGAGAGAGAGAGAGAGAGAGAGAGAGAGAACACCCTGTGCACATCATAAACACCACCGTTTTTCCCCCCGTCTCTCTTTATTTTTCCAAGAGTCTGGCTCCCCCCAAAAGCAACACAAAGAGAGCCCACTGTGCCGGGCCGAGGGCCGGGCCTTCAGAAACGCTGGCCAGCCGGGGCTTAGGGTTCCATCCCCGCCTGTTTACAGACGCCAGAGCCGCAGAGCCCCTTTGATCAGGCCCTGAGAACACTCCCTGTGCTGATACTGTGGTGGTGGGCCTGGACAGCACACACACACACACACACACACACACCACTGATCGTCCACTATACTTCAGGGGCGGATATAACATGTCCCATTTGGGGGGGGGGGGGGGGGGGGGGCAAGATAAAATGGTATGGGTGCAGCACCCATACCATTTTCAGTTACAGGACTTTTATTAGGCAAGTAAAGCATCAATAATAACATCAGTTGTTGTTGAAGTTGCAACAGACACGCAGCATGCATAAAGCTAAAGGTCTGACTCAGAGAGTTTTCTGTTTTCAATGATGAAATGCTGTTGGTTTAGTGGTGAGACGGTTGTAGTTAGTAGCTGTAGTAGTGTTTCAAATGATTTTAAGCACTGAAATATCTTGGGTTGTCATGGGTTGCTTGCCATCATGTTTGGTGGGGCAGTCAGGGCATTTAGGGGGGCATTGCCCCCCCCCCCCCCCCCATGTCCATGCCTAGATCCGCCCCTGCTATACTTCAAGGCAGGCAGACATCGCATAACGCATTAGTTGTTCAATAGACCCTTCCATCCAAGTCACGTGCCACACATGCAACAGGAGTCAAGGCCCGATCGCACATCCAAACTCTGAGAATGTACAAATGTGCCCAAATCGTTCCACTAGTACAGTGGTTCCTCAACCATTTTGATACCAGGCTCCACTATTATTCAACATTTGAACCACGGACCAGCATTTGATGACATTTTAACCCCACAGGACCCAAAACTAAAGATTTCTTTTGTGTTTGCCCACAATACCAGGCTGGATTTCGCAAACAGTACAGGAAAACATACAGACCAAAATGACCTACCGTAATTTCCGGACTATAAGCCGCTCCTTTTTTCACATACTTTTGACCCTGCGGCTTATACAACAGTGTGGCCAATCTATGGATTTTTACAGGTAACACAGGGGTGGTCCCTGAGAGGGTTCCAGGTGGGCTCCGCAGACTAAATGATGGAAAGTTGGTTAACCAGATGTAACTCTTTGAGAGTGTAAAAATGAAACCAAATGGACCCTTGCGGGTCCATTTGGTTTCATGTTTACACTCTCAAGAGTTATGATATTCACCATCTAAATTAGCACCACTTAATTAATTAAGTCATAAGTCATGTTCATTTTGGTCTAATTTTGATGTTTTGCCCCTTTTGTTTGCGAAAATCCATCCTGGAATTGTGAACAAAACCAAAAATAAATCCTTAGTTTTGGGGTCTGTGGAATAAATAGTGGGTCCTGGTATCAAAAAAGTTGCAAACCACTGCTCTAACATGAAGCACCCGACTATAAGCCTGGTGCGGCTTATAGTCAGGTGTGGCTTGTACAAGGAAAAATCAGTATTTTTCCCCAAATTTAGCTGGCGCGGCTTATATTCAGGTGCGGCTTATAGTCCAGAAATTACGGTATCTCATTTAATTGTGTAGACTTAATTAGAATGAATTAAGTGGTACTAATTCAGATGATGAATATTTTAACTCTTGAGAGTGTACACTTTTTACGCTCTCGAAGAATTTTCATCTGGTTAACCAACTTTCCATCATTTAGCTGGGGACCACCCGGAACTCTCTCAAGGACCACTGGGTTTTCGTGAATGTAATTTGACCACAACATTGTCCTGCCCATACATACAGGTCTGAGCAGTGTGTGACAGTCTATGAATGTTGTGATACAGCAGTCAGACCAGCAGAGGGAGGTATTGAGTAACTGCCTATGGGGCTGTTAGTGTAATATGAAGACCAAAGCTTCTCAGATCTGCACCTGAGAAAGACAGTATATAGAGAGTATATATGCTAATAATATGCTAATAACATACTTCAAATATTGCTTTGATGCTTATAGTAAATTTAGCCCAGGTTCAAACTGGCAACTTTGTGGTTACCATCCGGCCACTATTACCCCCTGAGCCACTGCCACCTATTTTTATAAATAATTTTAAGAAATGTTGGATTTTTTTTTTTGTCCTTTTTGATAGTCTTTGGGCTTTTTGCTACTATTGATAGTGGAAAATGGAGACGGACAAGATGAGGGGAGAGAGAAGAGAATTGCTGGGGCGGATGTAACCTTTCCCAATTGGGGGGCAGGGGCAGGAGAAAATGGTATGGGTGCGGCTTCATCGCCGATGAAGCCGACCCCATACCATTTTTGGTTACAGGACTTTTATTAGCCAATTAAGCATCAATAATAACATCAGTTATTGTTGAAGCTGCAACAGACACGCAGCATGCATAAAGCTAAAGGTCTGACTCAGAGAGTTTTCTGTTTTCAATGATGAAAATGCTGTTGGTTTAGTGGTGCCACAACTGTAGTTAGTTCGTAGCAGTAGTAGTGTTTCAAATCATTTAGGCGCTTTAATTTAATCTTGGGTTGTTTTGCATGCCATCGTGTTTGGTGGGGCAGACTGGGCATTTAGGGGGGCATCCCCAACCCATCTCATGCCGGGGCTGCAGCGTGGGGCAAATAGAGGGTCCAGAGCTCTAGGGGTGCAGCGTGGAGCAAATAGAGGGTCTACAGCACTAGGGCTGCAGCGTGGGGCATATAGAGGGTCTACAGCACTAGGGCTGCAGCGTGGGGCATATAGAGGGTCTAGAGCACTAGGGCTGCAGCATACAGAGGGTCTAGAGCACTAGGGCTGCAGCATACAGAGGGTCTAGAGCACTAGGGCTGCAGCATATAGAGGGTCTACAGCACTAGGGCTGCAGCATACAGAGAGTCTAGAGCACTAGGGCTGCAGCATATAGAGGGTCTACAGCACTAGGGCTGCAGCATACAGAGGGTCTACAGCACTAGGGCTGCAGCATACAGAGGGTCTAGAGCACTAGGGCTGCAGCATATAGAGGGTCTACAGCACTAGGGCTGCAGCATACAGAGAGTCTAGAGCACTAGGGCTGCAGCATATAGAGGGTCTACAGCACTAGGGCTGCAGCATACAGAGGGTCTACAGCACTAGGGCTGCAGCATACAGAGGGTCTAGAGCACTAGGGCTGCAGCATATAGAGGGTCTAGAGCACTAGGGCTGCAGCATACAGAGGGTCTAGAGCACTAGGGCTGCAGCATACAGAGGGTCTAGAGCACTAGGGCTGCAGCATACAGAGGGTCTAGAGCACTAGGGCTGCAGCATACAGAGGGTCTAGAGCACTAGGGCTGCAGCATACAGAGGGTCTAGAGCACTAGGGCTGCAGCATACAGAGGGTCTAGAGCACTAGGGCTGCAGCGTGGGGCATACAGAGGGTCTAGAGCACTAGGGGTGCAGCATACAGAGGGTCCAGAGCACTAGGGCTGCAGCATATAGAGGGTCTAGAGCACTAGGGCTGCAGCATATAGAGGGTCTAGAGCACTAGGGCTGCAGCGTGGGGCATACAGAGGGTCTAGAGCACTAGGGCTGCAGCATACAGAGGGTCTAGAGCACTAGGGCTGCAGCGTGGGGCATACAGAGGGTCTAGAGCACTAGGGCTGCAGCGTGGGGCATATAGAGGGTCTAGAGCACTAGGACTGCAGCGTGGGGCATATAGAGGGTCTAGAGCACTAGGACTGCAGCGTGGGGCATATAGAGGGTCTAGAGCACTAGGGCTGCAGCGTGGGGCATATAGAGGGTCTAGAGCACTAGGGGTGCAGCGTGGGGCATATAGAGGGTCTAGAGCACTAGGACTGCAGCGTGGGGCATATAGAGGGTCTAGAGCACTAGGACTGCAGCGTGGGGCATATAGAGGGTCCAGAGCACTAGGGCTGCAGCGTGGGGCATATAGAGGGTCTAGAGCACTAGGGCTGCAGCGTGGGGCATATAGAGGGTCTAGAGCACTAGGACTGCAGCGTGGGGCATATAGAGGGTCTAGAGCACTAGGGGTGCAGCATATAGAGGGTCTAGAGCACTAGGGCTGCAGCATACAGAGGGTCTAGAGCACTAGGGCTGCAGCGTGGGGCATATAGAGGGTCTAGAGCACTAGGGGTGCAGCGTGGGGCATATAGAGGGTCTAGAGCACTAGGGCTGCAGCGTGGGGCATATAGAGGGTCCAGAGCACTAGGGGTGCAGCATATAGAGGGTCTAGAGCACTAGGGCTGCAGCGTGGGGCATATAGAGGGTCTAGAGCACTAGGGCTGCAGCATATAGAGGGTCTAGAGCACTAGGACTGCAGCGTGGGGCATATAGAGGGTCTAGAGCACTAGGGCTGCAGCGTGGGGCATACAGAGGGTCTAGAGCACTAGGGCTGCAGCGTGGGGCATATAGAGGGTCTAGAGCACTAGGGCTGCAGCGTGGGGCATATAGAGGGTCTAGAGCACTAGGGCTGCAGCATACAGAGGGTCTAGAGCACTAGGGCTGCAGCGTGGGGCATACAGAGGGTCTAGAGCACTAGGGCTGCAGCGTGGGGCATACAGAGGGTCTAGAGCACTAGGGCTGCAGCGTGGGGCATACAGAGGGTCTAGAGCACTAGGGCTGCAGCGTGGGGCATATAGAGGGTCTAGAGCACTAGGGCTGCAGCATACAGAGGGTCTAGAGCACTAGGGCTGCAGCGTGGGGCATATAGAGGGTCTAGAGCACTAGGGCTGCAGCATATAGAGGGTCTAGAGCACTAGGGCTGCAGCATACAGAGGGTCTAGAGCACTAGGGCTGCAGCATACAGAGGGTCTAGAGCACTAGGGCTGCAGCATACAGAGGGTCTAGAGCACTAGGGCTGCAGCATACAGAGGGTCTAGAGCACTAGGGCTGCAGCATACAGAGGGTCTAGAGCACTAGGGCTGCAGCATATAGAGGGTCTAGAGCACTAGGGCTGCAGCATACAGAGGGTCTAGAGCACTAGGGCTGCAGCATATAGAGGGTCTAGAGCACTAGGGCTGCAGCATACAGAGGGTCTAGAGCACTAGGGCTGCAGCATACAGAGGGTCTAGAGCACTAGGGCTGCAGCATACAGAGGGTCTAGAGCACTAGGGCTGCAGCATACAGAGGGTCTAGAGCACTAGGGCTGCAGCATACAGAGGGTCTAGAGCACTAGGGCTGCAGCATACAGAGGGTCTAGAGCACTAGGACTGCAGCATACAGAGGGTCTAGAGCACTAGGGCTGCAGCGTGGGGCATACAGAGGGTCTAGAGCACTAGGGGTGCAGCATACAGAGGGTCCAGAGCACTAGGGCTGCAGCATATAGAGGGTCTAGAGCACTAGGGCTGCAGCATATAGAGGGTCTAGAGCACTAGGGCTGCAGCGTGGGGCATACAGAGGGTCTAGAGCACTAGGGCTGCAGCATATAGAGGGTCTAGAGCACTAGGGCTGCAGCGTGGGGCATACAGAGGGTCTAGAGCACTAGGGCTGCAGCGTGGGGCATACAGAGGGTCTAGAGCACTAGGGCTGCAGCGTGGGGCATACAGAGGGTCTAGAGCACTAGGGGTGCAGCGTGGGGCATATAGAGGGTCTAGAGCACTAGGACTGCAGCGTGGGGCATATAGAGGGTCTAGAGCACTAGGACTGCAGCGTGGGGCATATAGAGAGTCCAGAGCACTAGGGCTGCAGCGTGGGGCATATAGAGGGTCTAGAGCACTAGGGGTGCAGCGTGGGGCATATAGAGGGTCTAGAGCACTAGGACTGCAGCGTGGGGCATATAGAGGGTCTAGAGCACTAGGGCTGCAGCATATAGAGGGTCTAGAGCACTAGGGCTGCAGCGTGGGGCATATAGAGGGTCTAGAGCACTAGGGCTGCAGCATATAGAGGGTCTAGAGCACTAGGACTGCAGCGTGGGGCATATAGAGGGTCTAGAGCACTAGGGCTGCAGCGTGGGGCATACAGAGGGTCTAGAGCACTAGGGCTGCAGCGTGGGGCATACAGAGGGTCTAGAGCACTAGGGCTGCAGCGTGGGGCATACAGAGGGTCTAGAGCACTAGGGCTGCAGCATACAGAGGGTCTAGAGCACTAGGGCTGCAGCGTGGGGCATACAGAGGGTCTAGAGCACTAGGGCTGCAGCGTGGGGCATATAGAGGGTCTAGAGCACTAGGGCTGCAGCATATAGAGGGTCTAGAGCACTAGGGCTGCAGCGTGGGGCATACAGAGGGTCTAGAGCACTAGGGCTGCAGCGTGGGGCATACAGAGGGTCTAGAGCACTAGGGGTGCAGCGTGGGGCATACAGAGGGTCTAGAGCACTAGGGCTGCAGCGTGGGGCATATAGAGGGTCTAGAGCACTAGGGCTGCAGCGGGGGGCATACAGAGGGTCGAGAGAACTAGGGCTGCAGCATATAGAGGGTCTAGAGCAGAGATGCCCAAAAGGTAGATGGTGATCTACAAGTAGATCACACAGGCCTTGCTGGTAGATCACATGACAGTCCCCCCCAGCACTTAGACCCCTATAGATCTGTAACTCTTGAGAGTGTTAAAATGAAACCAAATGGACCCTTATGGGTCCATTTGCTTTCATTTTACGCTCTCAAGAGTTCAAATATTTTGAAACATCTGAATTACGTAATTTTCAAGAGTCCACACAATTCGAAAATGGAAAATAATTGTTATTTTGACCAACGTTTTGCCAGGTCTCTTTCCCAATTGCGGACAAAAACATGAAAGTTCTTAGTTTTGGGTGCAAGAAACTAAACTCAACATCACAAACTGTCAACTCAAACCTCAAATACTGTGCATTATTCTTAAATACTATAACAGTAAGTAACACCATCACCACCACTATTTCAAAGCTCAAACTTTCTATGGGGCCTTGAAATCAACTAATGATTCCCGAGCGCGGCAAGCCGCAGCTCACCGCTCCTTGGAGCTCACCACTCCAAGTGATGGGTTAAAAGCGGAGGTCCAATTTCGCTGCGGTAACGTAGTGACAAATCATGCGACTTTGACTTTTGACTTTGAAATGGATTTTCAGTAATGGAATAATTAACACATTTTTGATGTGTAGATCTCGTTGAGCTGGTCATTTTGAAAATGGCTCTCAAGTCAAAAAAGTGTGGGCACCCCTGGTCCAGAGCACATGGGGGTGCAGCGTGGGGAACTGGGGCATACAGAGGGTCCAGAGCACTACGGGTGCAGCGTGGAGCATACAGAGAGACGTCTCTGGCCTTCAAAGACACCAGCTGCTCTCCAGCAGGGCCTCAGTTTGTTATGTGCACGTGTGCACGCACATGCGTGTGTGTGTGTGTGTGTGTGCGTGCGTGTGTGCGCGCGTGCGTGCGTGTGTGCGTACGTGCGCAGCATCTTAGCCAAAATGTGATTAACCCATTTAGACAGTATCTAGATGCGTCTGTGTCACCTTTTGTAGATTAAGGTTCTTAGCTGTAGCTTAAACTTCATAGCTTGAGCTTAAATTTAAACTTTGCAGCAGTAGCAGTTGAAAAAACTTGAAAATGAGTGCTAATATTTGAATATACTGTTTATTTGTTCACGGTGGAAGGGAGACAGCGAGATCAATTTAATCAGGATTTAGAAGACATTTTGTTCAAATCTGATCTCTGCCATGCAGTTTTAATTAACATACAGTAATCCATTGATCAATCTGGATTTAAATATATTTTCTCCCAGCTAACCTTATTTTGCCTCTACTCTTTAAGTTTTACCCTGTTCGCTAAAACAATCTTTCAAAACACGTCCGAGGCGACGCCTCGACGGTACTACGTGCTACCGATTCAGTGAATCGTGATGTTTTCGTCGAAGATGGCTCAGAAAACTTGACCACTGCGTGTGAGACACACTGTGCGCGCGTGTGCGTGCGTGCGTGCACGCGCACACATCAGTATGGGCCCGAGTGGAGCAAGAAGGGCTTGATAATTGGCTTGTGTTGGAGTGTCAGAAAAGGGACTGAAGAGGGGATAATGGCAGACTCAAGCTGCTGCCACGGGAGGGGACGAGAGGGAGGGTGCGAAGGGAGGTGGTGGAAGGGGGTGGGTGTTTTTTTGTGAATGGGGGTCCCCCCCTCCCCTCCGCTCCCTCACCTCTCCTGATCCCAGCCCCATTCAGCGCCCGGTCGGCCCTTTGTTGGAGAGGGGATGGGAACCCAGGAACCTGGCAGAGCGCGGGTGACCTTCTAGCACCTCGCGCTACAGCAAGCCTCTCTCTCTCTCTCCTTCTCTTTTCTTCACCCTCCTCCTTTATATTCTCCTCCCACTCTCTCTCTCTCTCTCACCCCCACCCCACACACCCCCTCCCTGGCCGACCTTGGCCCGGCTAGGCCTTTGTTCCCCCGCCTCGTATTTTTCAGAGCATCCATTTTATTTCGGAACCTCTTTCTTTCTCCCTCTTCTTCTTCTTCTACTTCTTTAAAAAATAAAAATAAAAAAGGGAATCCCACCCCAGGCTGTACCCTGCTTCATTTGATTGGGTGAAAGACGGGGAGAAAGGGGTGGTTGGGGGGGGTGGGCTGTGGTAGGAAGGCTGAAACAAAAGCAGGGAAGAAAGAGGAGTTGGAAATTTGGTTATGGACTCGTTGAAGGGAAATGGAAGAAGAGGGAAAAAGTGAAAATGGGCTCTTACGGGGGGATAAAGAAAGGTGCTTTGGGGGGGGGGGGGGTCATTTACTGTAATTGAGGATGTAAATCTCTCCCCGCAAAGTTCTACTAAGTCTTTATTTTATCACTCTCTTTCTGTCTCCCTCGCTCCCCACCACCACCACCACCTTCTTGTTCTTGTTCCAGGACTCAATGCCTATAGAGAGGATCGGTTGTTTTTGTTCAATCGGACGGGAACAGGAAAAAGCTGTTTTTTTTATTAGGGCGGCCATTTTACTTCCTTTTAGACAGGAGACCCTATTTTGATCAGTGACTGCTTCACTGCCAGACTACATTCATCACTGTCACCATTAGTTTACATAGCGGCATGGCACATCAAAGAGCGAATACACTGAACCGGAGAACATCTGTTTATTTGTTAACTAAGTGCTGTTTCCAGTATTTAATTTACTAGAGCAGTACCTGCTATAGAGGGGTGATCAGGTGTGATCAATAATAATCAATAATGTGATGTCCGAACAGGCCAGCTCCACTGATGGGGGGGAAAAAAAACTACATTCTGGCCTTGACAGCCTATACAAAGAAAAAGAAGTTCCATCTGATTTGTCAGAGTTTGGAAGCACTCATTATTGGTAAAGCAACCTCCTGCTGCATTGTGCATTTTGTGCAAATTCCAAACTGGTGGTGCAGTATGCAGGGGCTGTTGAGTGATGGTCAACAAGCCCTTACAAACTCCAGCGGTGGACAGTGTTGTAATGTCACGTGGACATAGTGACAAGCAGCGCTGCGCAATAACGCGTTACAAATACCGTGTTACTCTAACGCCGCTACTTTCGCTACTATCCCTCCATGGCATTCCAATGTTTATTGTTTCGGAAGAAGTAATGGGAGTATTTTAAGCAAAAAGGATTCTTACTTGGACCTCTGACTGGGATTCCCTTACTGTGTGTGATCTATTATGGGTATTACTTAACCCATAATAGCTGTGTGTGCACGTATCTGTGTGTGTCTTGATATAATGTACAGTGCCATAAACACTGACATGAATTTGAAAAAAACAAAACAAAAAAAACAGGAATATCCAATCTGTCCCTGTTGAAGAGCAGTTTCAGCAGTTTGCGTTGGCAGGCCTCAGAGCATTGTGATGATGCCAGTGGAAATCCCAGCAGTCCATGATGAGCCGAGGCGCCGGAGACGTCAGCGAGAGTCATCTGTTGATCGCAGGCCGGGGCGAGGGGGGCGTCCAGCCCAATCGTTGTGTCGTTTTCGTGCGGCTACCAGTAGAAAGGATCGACACAACTGTGTGCTTAAACATTTGTTTTCAATTTTATGGATTGCTTTTATTCATCACCAGACTTGTGCGTGCCCGTTGGCGATCGGCCTACTTGTGAACGATGCAACCGAGTAATAGTTGTTGTCATCGCACCCGTTTTTAACAATCTGTCTGTGTCCCTTTTGTGCCCATATGCTGTATATGGAGTTCTCTGTAGTATGAAATACTACAGTGTTTTGTTTTGTTTTCCCCCCCCACTGACAGACATAATAAAATCTAAATAAAAACTAAGCAATGATGACACTAATGTATTTTCGCTTTCAATAATAAAATAAAAACTAGACTCGGTGGCACCCACTGGCCTAATGGTCCAGGGCTAGTGGTTAAGATGTTGGTCTTGTCAAAAGAAAACAGAGAAAAAAGAAAGCTTGGAATGGATTCAGCATCATGAAAAATTAGACATCACATGCTACATAAAGTACAATGACATTTTGCATGTTTTTGCCTTCATAGGTTGTGACTAGTACCCTGACTATGACCTGTTTTTTATGAGGTTTCCCCATGGGAGTTGAAATTCAACATTTTAGTACATGTAAACTGATAACTATGGCGAAATTATCTCTTTTTAACAATTCAGTCCAATTGGTCAAATATCTGTTAACATTCTCTGATTAACAACCTTGTCTCTATAGAGAAAATGCCTGTGTGTCCTCAATTGTGTGTATTTCTGTGTCCTTTTTTAAACAGGGAGATTGCCTTCACCAGGCAGCTGCACACACAGTCCCCCAAGCTGTGCTACTACTATCTGGGATTCTACATCCACTCCTGTCCCAAGATGCGTTATAAGGTAAGCCTGGCTCATATCATCCAATGCGTGTACTGTGAAATCCTGCCTTTTTGAGCGTTGCTGTAGATTCATCTGTCCCTACTATGTCCTCATGTCCATCATGAAACCAATGTTTTTTAGCAGTACAGGAGTACAGTACAGTATAACAATTTCAGTGTAGTTGCACCACTCATTCACACAGGTGTGATTTTTAAAAACATTTTTCTGTGTCGCATAAGCGCACAACATAGTTGCCGGTCCAGGCAGGGATAGACAAATGATTCCAAGGAAAACGCTGCTAAAGATGGTGGTTATAACAGGAATGAATGGAACGGAATAAACTTGTTTTCCTGCAGAAACAACACTTGCGGCTAGTATAACAGAGGATCGTCTGTATGCA
>CM076974.1:1290025-1427525 GCA_039105355.1 Benthosema pterotum
TGCCCCGGCGTCTACTCTGCGCTCTCTCTGCTGTCTCTCTCTTTTTTTTTTTGGCCTGGACGTGGCTGCCTTCAGAAAGCCCTGAAAAAGAGAGCAAGACAGAGGCGCGGTTAAGACTCAACCGAAATGCCAACTTTTCATTTGGAAACATGAGGCCGACTGGGGGGGGGGGGGGGGGCAGCGGACCAGTGTTGTTCTAGTCTGCGATTTTTATTTTAGTTTCAGTTTTTAGTCCACTTTTAATCACCGTTTTAGTTTTTATCCTATTTAGTCTAACTCGTCCTTTTTTTATTTAGTCTAGTTTTAGTCACGAAAAGTAAATCATTTTAGTTTTATTTTAGTCCATGAAACCAGAATTTATTAGTTTATTTTTAGTCGACTAAAACTATTGTCATTTTAGTCTAGTTTAGTCTGACAATTTAGTCTCCAATTGGTTCCAATATATCATTTAACAGGGGATCTCCTGGAATTTCCTGAAGGACCCCTGGGATCCAGAGTGTGTACAAGTGGAACCAAATGGACCCGCTAGTATTCATTTGTTTCACAAAAAGGTCCCAAAAGAAAATCACTGGAGAAACATTGTGAAACACAACTTGATGTCATCAAATTGTGTTTCAGCATGTTAATGATTTTTTTTTCAGACCTCCATTTCTAGGGAACACATGTCCACACAACATCTCTAAGGTATAATAATGGCAATCCCCTTTAAATAGGCTAAACTAGCATTCCAACTGAATTTTGAAATCATAGTTTCCCCACCAGCAATGTGTAATATAATGTGTGTTCAATTCATTCAATGTCAAAACACGATCTCAAGTGTGGCCAAACTAAGTTGTGGGCAGGTCTGATCTGCCCAGAAGAGTTGCGACATTGATCGGGCAGAAAACAGCCTGGTCACGTGGTTCATGTACTCGCACGAGCCCATAGACTCCAATGCATTCCGTAACTTTCGGTTGTCCCTTTTTGTTGTCTCTCTCAATAGAAGTCTATGTATGAGCCTCCATTGGACTGATCCCATGAAGTGAACGGAGTTTGCGTAAATCGGTCTATAATCTATTCCGCTTTGCGTTGCTAACATTAAGCTAACACTGTCACTCAACAACACAACGTTGATGTAGCGTTACATTCTACAACCAGCAGCAGACAGGCTGATTGCTTTATGCTAAATCCTGAGGTTTCTCTTCAGGTTTGTAATCTAGCTCTCATCTTCACTGAAATGCTGTAGCCCCATCAGTGTAAAATGATGGAGCTAAACAACAAGTTGCTTAACAACAAGAACAACAAGTGTGAGCATGCGGGTCCATTTGGTTTCATTTTTACGCTCTCAAAGAGTTACATCAAGTCTCCACCAGTTAGCCGGGACCACCTGAACCCTCTCAAGGACTACTGGTGGTCCCCGTACCACTGATGTATACAGCATTTTTCGGCGAAGATGAGACGTCGCACAAAGGCGCTAGTTGTGAACAAGCATAAAGTATTGTCCCTGTCCACATCGATTTAGTGAAAATTTTCCATAAATCTTCTCTTTCTTTATCCCAATCCCGTGCAAAGCGTGCTGTTTTGTGTGAAAGGATTGGACCATAAAGTATGAGTAAAATCTCTGTCGCGTGTCTTATAGTTTTGTTAGTTGCAGAGCCTTCTTGGTGCTGCTGCGCTCAGTGCGGAGCACCAAAAAAAGGAGGAGGAGGATTTGTGGAGGGAGGGTGTGTTCGGTTACAGCCACGCTGAAGTGATCACAATGCCTAGTATATACAAAGTGATAGGCGACTGTGCTCCCGGACAGCCCCGACGTGCACTTCCGAACACAACGTGACTTCATAGCAAATACTCCGCAAAAAAGAGATACGATTATTATAATAATAATATTTTCGTGTCGTCTTCGTTCGTGAACGAAAATGACAATAGATTTTTAGATTAGTTTTTATTTTGTCAACTACATTTTCGTCTAGTATTTATTAGTCAACGAAATTGCATATTAATTTAGTCCCAGTTATTGTTTATACACATGTTTTTCGTTAGTCTAGTCTCGTTTTCGTCTCGCGAAAAATGGTCGTTGACGAACACATTTCGTTTTAGTTTTCGTTGACGAGAACAACTATGCAGCGGACTGGGAGGCTGGGAGGTTAGGTGGGGGGTGGGGGTCCCCTCTTATGGACACTCAAGGAGACGCTTCCAGACTAGATTAGCACCATTTACACCTGAGGGAAACACATCAGCATCGTCTACTAGCCTTCAGACCACTTTTAAAGGGGAGTTTCACCCGTACTTCTTCACTTCACCACCACCCGTACTTCACCATGTTATGATTCTTGTTAATACCCTTTTTCCTGAGATCGTACAAATGGACCCAATTGGAATGGAAGGCGTTTCCAACCCCCTTGGTTTTGGCTGGGAGATTCCAGATGCCACGCCTGCATGTACATGTAGTTCCCTACATGTAGGCGTTTCTAAGTGACCCTAAGTCTTTTGACAGTAGTGTGTGTGTGTGTGTGTGTGTGTGTGTGTGTGTGTGTGTGTGTGTGTGGTGTGTGTGTTGTGTGTTGTGTGTGGTGTGTGTGTGTGTGTGTGTGTGTGTGTGTGTGTGTGTGTGTGTGTGTGCTGGATATTGTGGAACTGGTACGCACTGTCGAAATGGTATTAATGTGGTAATACTGTAATGTGTTATTACCATTTTGACAGTGTGTACCAGTTCCCACTGATATCCAGCAACTTGACATAGCCATTGAAGAGGAGTGGACCAACATTTCACAGCCCATAGTTGATAATCTGATAAACTCTATGCGAAGATTATGTGTTGCACTGCATGAGGCAAATGGTGGTCACACCAGATACTGACTGGTTCGGAGTCCCATACCCCCAATAAGGCAAAAAAAATGCACATTTCAGGGTGGCCTTTTATTGTGGACAGTCTAGGGTACACCTGTGCACTAACCATGATGTCACGTCTGCATCTTGATGTGGCACACCTGTGAGGTGGGATGGATTATCTTAACAAAGCAGAAGCAGCTCAATATCACACATTTAGGCAGATTTGTGAACAGTGTTTGAGAGAAATGGTTATATTGTATATCTGGAATGAATTTTAGGTCTTTAAGTCCATCCCCTGAAAAATGGGAGCAAAAACAAAAGTGTTGCGTTTATATTTTTGTTGAGTGTGTGTACATAAGGGCCCCAGAAAAGGGATTGAAGAGATAAAAGTTGAGCTCGCTGATGCCCATAAAAGCTCTGCTGCCCCTCGGTTCTTTTTATTTTTTGGGGGGGGGGGTGGGGGGGGTTGCTCCGTCGAAATGCGATCCTGTAAAAATATTTTCTCCTCATTAACCTGTCATCCTTGGAGCCGTGACGCGTAGAGCCCCGACCCGGACCAACGAACGGTGGAGGGGAAGGGAAAGGGGGGTAGACGGGGACTTAGGGGCCCACGCTGGGAGGCAGAGTACCAGCCTGTGTGTGTGTGTGTGTGTGTGTGTGTGTGTGTGTGTGTGTGTGTGTGTGTGTGTGTGTGTGTGTGTGTGTGTGTGTGTGTGTGTGTGTGTTATGTGGGGTAGAGGGTTGTTTTATTTATTTGAAGTCGTCTCGTGGTAATGTGTGAGCGGGGGGGGTGAAAGGCACCTTCGTTTTGAGGCCCCCGCGAGTATTTAAACAGCAGAGTTTATTGTAAACCCGCCCCCCCCCCCTTCCCACCCCTCCACAGCAAAACGCAAACCGCCTCAGACATGTTCTGGATGGACACACACACACACACACACACACACACACACACACACACAGGCACATTGTCACAGATTGTGGTGAAAAATGTCTCTGTATATGTATTTGTGTCAGCGCGTGTATGTGTGTGTCGCCATCTTTTTGGGGGGAGACCGAACGAGAGCAGAGTTTGTTTGGACGTGTCTTTCAGCACAGAACGTTTGGTTCCCAGTGTGAGCGTGTGTTTGTGTAGGTGCGTGTGTGTGTTTGTCTGAGCCGCGCTGTTTACGTGTCTCTGTCAGCATTTGGCGACCCCCCCCTCCTCCCCCCGCCTCACCGTCTTATTTGGTGCAGAGAGACAGAGTGTGGTGTGTGTGTGTGTGTGTGTGTGTGTGTGTGTGTGGTGTGTGTGGTGTGTTGTGTGTGTGTGTGTGTGTGTGTGTGTGTGTGTGTGTGTGTGTGTGTGTGTGTGTGTGTGGTGTGTGTGTGTGTTCAAAAGTCCCAGAACAAGAGTAGCAGTAGGGTTTTTGTGCGGGGGGGATGGGGTGGGGGTATTCAGGATCGGGTCCCTAGTGTGTTTATTATTGGGTCACTGCGGTGACCCCTAAGGGTCAGAGTGCGCTGCCCCCCCTGAGCCCCTGGTCCGTCCCATGCCAGGTTCTATAGGCCCGGATGGCTGGATCCGGGTCACATGGAAGTGTCTCATGTCCTTTATGGGGTCTACTCTAAGATGTCCTGTCACGTGGCGACTATACGCTCTAAAACGTAGTGGTAGATTTGTCTGTTTTGGGTCAAAAGTCCTGGTCCTTTTTTGTTAACTCCTTCACTGCTATTCTTCTGGCCTCAAAATGTCATCCTCAGCTAGAGGTTTGAGCCAAAGCAGCTCCCAGGGGCGTTTTTTTCCATTAGGCAGACTAGGCAGTTGCCTGGGGCGCCATGTCCTCTATAACTACAGTAGAATTAAACATTTAAAACACATATATGTTCTTTAGTTTAAAAATAGTTCATAATTTTATCCCTTGGGGGCGCCATTTTACTGTGCCTGTCATAGGTGTGGCGACAGGAGATTGCCTAGGGCTCCAAATTACTTAGAAACACCACTGGCAGTGGCCAGTGGTGACTGGAATTCAGAAGCAGAATTCAGACAAGCATTATGTCAATGACGGCTGAAATGCTCCTGGGCGAGAGGCAATTATTATTATTGACCATTGAAGAAAAAACAAAAACCGGCGCCTGAAAAATCGGAGTCATCGACGCCAATGAAAATAGCAGACCTATATACTGTGAGCTCATAACGCTCCACACTGGTGCGCCGTGAGTTTGTAGATCTGATGTTTTTCAATAGCTAAAGCTAATGCTAGCTAATGAGTAAAAGTAGAAGATTATATTTTATTTGATTTTGATTAACATATTTTCCGTGACCAACGTCAATAGAGTGCCGGAAACATGGGCAAAACTAATTTCCGACGGTCTTTACTTCTGGGGTCTCTCACTGGCAAGGCTAAAAACGTCATAAAACAGGGTTCAAATGCTGAATAAATAACTGGTGATGCTTTAGTACAATCAAGTCCTTTTTGCTGGACTATCCAACATTTGGAAGATTTATCCTTTTTTGCCAACCCCCCCCCCCCCCCCCACACACACACACACACACACACACACATCCAGACCCGTTCATAGTGACCTCATCGACCGACCACCCCCTGCTCCCCCAACAACCATTGGAGCCACTCTGTCTCGCAATGAAGTAGGTGTTTAGTTGACCAACAGATTAACTATATAACTTACTGCTCTTTCCTAGAGACATTTCAGCTGCAGCACTGATACCGTTATCGAGACCCACGGAGGCTCTGCTTGGAAACTCTGCATAGTGTCTCGCATGGACACACACACGCGCACACACACACCACACACCGCACACACACACACACACACACACACAACACACACACACACACACACACACACACACACACACACACACACTTACGTGCGTGCACCTAGACTTGGGGGAGGGTGGCTGAAAACTCGACGGGAGATATGAGCAGGAAATCAGCAGCAGATGTGGGTGTAAAGTTAGAGGATGGGTCCAGGGAAGCCCTCTCTCTCTCTCTCTCTTTCTTGAAGTCACAGAGACACCCAATCCAGCCGCCTCCCCCCACTCCCCCATCCTCCACCCCCCTCATGCACAGCATCTGGACACGGCGGTCGCTTTGAACCATGACACGGCAGTGCAGCCGTCATGACGTTTCAGGAGCTCTCGTTTCAGCACCGAACACGTAGTGCCGCCCCTCCTGAGGTCCAGATGCAGACCTCAGGAACCACTTCATTGGCCAGACTGGAGAGACATGCGGAGACCACAGCGGCCATCCCACTCACGTACTCCACCGCCTCACAACGTTGCGACTTTGTGCGTGTCGGGCCGGACAGCAGTGGCTCAGGGGTAGAGTGGTCTGGGGGAGTATAGCCTGATGGCAAACCGGGAGAGTTGCTAGTTTGATTCCCTGTGGGAGTCCCTGTGGGCATTATGATACATGGACGATATTGGTTGATTATGGCGATCTGATGCGACTCATTGTAACTAAAGTAAAATACGATGACATTATTTTAGAACTAAGCAATTAAACATCTACTCTTTTTTTTCTTCTAAAAACTACTAAACACAACGCACAGAACTGATTATTTGCATAGCATGTGTGTGTGTGGAAGTGCGTGTGTGTGTGTGCGCGTGCGAATGCTCTGGATGAAAATGCGATATAAATGCACCATTTTCCCATGTATGTTTACACGCCAAACAACTATGGCCCTCCTCAGTCGGACATGGTGAAAAAAAGAAGGCAGTAGCGCTGCGGTGTAGTCTTTCACGAGGATTCCTCAGCCGCAGCGAAGCAGCACAATTTATGTGTCTGATTAATTGCTTTTCAAATAAATCACAGGTATGCGGGGCCAGGGGGTGTCGTTCCTACCCTGAGGGGTGTGTGTGCGACTGTGCGCGTGTGTGTCTCTCACAGATGCACGCACAAATAAGGTGACAGTTATGCGTTTGTGACTTTGACTCTAATAAACTCATGTTTGACAACAGGGCTGGATCTAGTACGGGACTGGATAGTGATTTGTACACCGTGGGTTTTCAACTGGTGGTCCCTGGGACATTGGTGGTCCCTGACCTGACCATGCATTTAGTAATGTAGGGAAGAAAACATTTGTATTTTGTATCCTATTGACCACAAGTTGAGAAACAGAGAAAGCATGAATGACCTGGTGATCGATAAGGCATTAATGCTGTCAGATGCTGGGAAGTAGAACGTCAACAACGTGTGTTAAGGCCCTGCTACACAAGCAATATTTTGATCAATATCAACTAGCAATGTCAACATCAACGGGCAACATGATGAGACACATGGCAACAGCAACATTAACACCCATTTTATTTTTTTCCTGAGAGTGTAAAATGTGGAGTGTCCATTTGTACACTCCCAAAAAAAAGGAGCCTTAGTTTGCATTGAACCATTTTCA
This sequence comes from Benthosema pterotum, assembly GCA_039105355.1. Classification (NCBI taxonomy): domain Eukaryota; kingdom Metazoa; phylum Chordata; class Actinopteri; order Myctophiformes; family Myctophidae; genus Benthosema; species Benthosema pterotum. Next base: position 1,297,229 of record CM076974.1, read on the forward strand.
CCCAACTGCCACCCAACTCAAAATGTTCATTTAGCGGAATAAAAGTTACAAAATCCTTGTTTTTGTCCACCGCAGTGAAGCAGCAGCAGCAGCCATAGTTTCAGAAAAGTTTATCTGTGTTCAGTCTGAGAGAAAGGATCAGGTAACACCAGGAGGGCAGTGATTGGAGGATTCCGAAATGTTGACCAGTAGAGGGTGCTAAAAATGTGACTTTTCTGAACAACCAGGAGTTGATCATTTTTCTATAGAAAGGTGAAAAGTCAACGTTGATAGTTGACGTTGCTCGTTGATGTTGATCAAAACATTGCTAGGTGTATCAGGGCCCTTACAGTTACTGTACAGGGTTGCTTGGTTGCTTATTTGCACATTTCCTTATAATGAATAAATGGCATGTCTCTTATGCTCGCACATACATACGTTTCAATGAATAGCAACACAAAGTTAATATGGAAGGAAGTTCATTTTTCCTCCAAACCACGCCACGCCTATATCCTTCCCTCCAAAATAGGTGGTCCCGAGGTTGATTGTCAGTCAGGCTGGTGGTCCCTGTTTCAGAATCAGTTGAACCCTCCTGTTGTACACGATGAAAACGCAGCATCGAGTGGCACACAGAGTGGAGAGTGATGGCAGATTTGCAACCTGTTGTGTAACTGCGTGTTTAAACAGCGTTTTGTGGAGGTATGCGTTTATTTGCATCTCGTGGCAGCGAGGTGGTGGTGGTGGTGGTGGTGGTGGTGGTGGTGGTGGTGGTGGTGTAATTGTTTACAATAAGCCTGAAGTAGTTAGTCAAATGAGATTGTACTCCCCCTCCCCCGGCTCTCTAGTCTTGTTAAAGGGGCATTTCACACATATTATAGGCAACATCTGTGTGTGTGAACAAATTTGAATTGAATCTAACTCCACCTCACCTCAACTCTACTGGTTCATTATGAAACGGCCCACAGCCACTGAAACGTGTTCATATTCTTTAATCACATGTTACGCAGTCAGAATAAGCATAGATCTATTATTTGTTAATGTGATAGTGTCATAATCCGATTAATCTTTTTAGTAATCGGCCGATGAATCGAATATGAAAATAATCGGTAGTCGCAGCCCTTATATTTTTAATTTGTCGTTTTTTGATCACATGAAACATACCAGGTTTCCGCTGGACGTCCGTGTAACATGTCACACGGATGTGCTGTGACACTGACGCTCGATTCCTATGGCTTCTGGGAAATCGAGGCTCAATGCATAGCCAATGTTAGCCACCTCCGTCTCAAACTGTTCTTGTGTTGTGTCGGATCGCCATGGTGGTGGATTTTCAAACTGCAATTGTGGTGCCATGATTCACCAAAGGCGCAGTGAAAACGCCGGCAGGGAACAGGAGATGTTAACTTATAACGTAAATTAGTCTTCCACTCTTTCTAGGAAAACAACGTGTCTTGAAAAGACTGGAGCCACAAGGACACTGCAAGAAACTTACATACGGGTTATGGGGGGATACGAGAGAGAGCGTTGTCCAATATGAAGGAACAGAGAGTATATACTGTAGTGGCCGGGCCACAGTCCTCTTTCTCCTCTCCAGACCACTAATGGCCATGTCCTCTCTTACTTGGCATGGATTCCTCTTCCCTCTTTCTGCCGCTGCTCCTCTGTGTTTTGCCGCTGTGTGGAGTGCTGTGGTGGAGTCCATGCCTCATTGTGGGTTGTGCAGGACGTTCTTGTGCGTCGGGGTGGCCTCCAAAAACCCTTCTATTAAAGGGCTGTGTACTATAGATGAAATGGACTACCAAGCCTACAAATGGTCTCCTAAGGAGGCATGGTTTTATCCTCTCAGAGCCCCCTATGTGTCGTCTGTAAAACTGCAGCTGGACAGAGACTCTTCCTGACTCCTCTCAAATCCCGCAATGATTTTGGCCTTGGGGGGCGGGGTGTCGTGGGATACCCACGGCGGAAGTGCTGCGCTCTGATTTGATCTCACTAACGTGTCGTCATCTCCGGCCCCTCCCACGCCCGTCCACTGCTGTTCTACGTCACATTATTTAGAGCGACGCCCACCCCGGAAGGTTGACACGACCCTCAAGGCCACTTTCCAACGCGCGTTAGTCCAGGCTTTCCGTTTTCGCGCAAGGCGGACGAAAATGAAAGCCTGGGTGTCGAGGCTAGACTCTTCCTGACTCTCTCAAATCTCGCAATAGTTTGTTGCTGGTATAAAGAATGATGGCTGACAGAGTGGATATTCTCTTCATTTGTCTCTGCTAAAAGAAGCCATTTTAATAGTTGTAAATATTGTGTTTCTTGAGATGATTGGATCCAGTATTTAGATCAGTGTCCATGGAGTTAAGGAATAGATCATAAGTTGGGTTCACTTTCATTCTACCCTTGGAAATGAATAGACTTCAACATTCTTGCGGTCTCCTAATATTCTACCACCCCCTTCACCTAGAGTGAGGAAGCAAAGCAAATTGGCCTCTCTTGCTATTGGCCTTTTAGCTGAAGACTCACTCTCAATCTTTTGCCGTTATCTAAATACCCACCTCTTTCTTGTGCCAAGAAACTATACTAAACATCTTCAATACAATAAATAAATGTCCATAATCTGCAGCTGGTGACCAACACACCAACATATTCAATATATGCTTACTGCATCAACAACAGATAGAATTGGCTACTGCCATCACTAGTGTATATGCATAGTTCCACTAGGATAGTCCACTGATCTTAGCCGACGTATATGATTCATCCATATGTACAGTATGTTTTGTTCTTTCTTACTCTAAATCAGTGGTTTTCAACCAGTGGTCCGGGGGACCACTAGTGGTCCTTCAGAGGCTTCCAGGTGGTCCCCAGCTAGGTTGGTTAACCAGATGAAAAGTTTGTTAACCAAGATCAACTCTTGTAAAAACAAAACCAAATGGACCCTTGCGGGTCCAGCTAAAATATATATAATCTAAATTAGCACCACTTAAGAAGTCTACACAATTAGAGTATGTAGAAGAATGGTCATTTTGATCTGTACTGTATGTTTGCCTGTTTTGTTTGCGAAAATCTGTATTGGAATTGTGGACAAAACCAAAAGAAATTTTGGCGTGAAAAAGAGAGAGAGAGAGAGAGGGGAGAGGGAGGGAGAGAGAGAGAGAGAGAGATGTTTCCCATCATGCTCTATAAGAGCTCAGGCAGCAGCCTGCCCTTACATGTTAACATCTCTCTCCATCTACACCTCATCCGTGATCCCTCCATCTGCGTCTCCATCCTCCCTGTGTCCCCTCACTCATCCATGCCCAGGGCCCATTCAGGATGCCTAGTACGGACGTGTGAATGTGTGTGTGTGTGTGGAGGTGTGTTTCACCGCAGCGATGAGGGACTCCATAGAGCTGAGCTGAAGTGTGAGAGTGTAGAGTGAGAGTGTGTTGAAATCGGAAGAATGTTTTGGGTTGTGTTGAGCGTGTGTGTGTGCGTGTATGCGTGTGTGTGTGTGTGTGTGTGTGTGTGTATTCCATAGTGCCCCCCCTCTTATCTCTCCGTCAATCCATGTTTCAGTAGCACTCACAGCAGTGGCTCTCATAGAGGGGCTGGGGGGGGGGGGGGACCCCCAGGTGGTCCTTTAACGAGAGGGCCGTAGTCTAATTCAGGTCAGACCAGGCCCCCCTTACCTCCTCCCCTAGAGCCGTGGAACCCTTTTTTTCTCATGGGGGTCCTCAATGACATATGTTTTCAAGTGGGTCGGAGTATAATTCTGGCGGTCCTTAAAGGTATTATAGGCAAAAATCAAAATACAAATGTACTGTATATAGGTAATATATTTTTGCCTTTTTCATCCTCTTCTACTTTGATGCTGCAGCTGTTGCCCTGCAGACAGACACTTGCTTTGCCCTGCGGACGGTCCGTAACTTTTATTTTTGTCAATAAAAGTTCCGGACCGTCTGGCCCATGACGGTCTTTTCGTCTGGCCCGTGACAAGGCGGTGCTAGTGTGTGGGAGGAGGGGGTGTGGGGGCGTGGCGTGGTGCGGCGTTTTAGCCAATCGCAGCGCAGCAGTCTCCAGCAGTTTCATAATGAACTAATGGAAATCTGCTTACAAACAGATTTTGTACACGCACTAAAGTCGCCTATATTGCCTTTAACATGAAAAACAAAGGGACCCCCACCCTGCTTGTGTCATTGGAGCGTCCCCTCCCCTCCCTGATCTGTTTTTCATTTCTCAAGCGGGGGCCATGCTAGCGCGTCCATTCTGCTTGTGAAAACACCCTGCATACTTTCCACACAGGCCCACTGACAGACAGACTGGGGCCTGGCTCTGGGTGCACCCGGGTGTACTAGCTCTTCATTTCTCACCCAGATTGTGATTGTTTAACGTATACTATGTACATACAGCAATATCCAGCTCACATTAATTATCTGTGGGATAAGATCCTATCCTTATGTTTGTAGACATAGCGACATACACACCCCGCACATTTTTCAACCGCCGCTCGGTCAGCACCGCCCGGTGACCTCCTGTGTGTGTGTGTGTGTGTGTGTGTGTGTGTGTGTGTGTGTGTGTGTGTGTGTGTGTGTGTGTGTGTGTGTGTGTGTGTGTGTGTGTGTGTGGTGTGTGTGTGTGTGTGTGTGTGTGTGTGTGTGTGTTGTGTGTGTGTGTGTGTGTGTGTGTGTGTGTGTGTGTGTATAACAGGATGTTTTTTGGCCTGTATTGTATTGTCACAGTGCTGTTTGTATGTGTTGTGTTGAGAGGTTGCAGCGGTGCTGTTGGAGGCGCCCGTGTGTTTAGTTATCTAGTCAGTTTGTGTTTGTTTGGAGGCGTGTGATGCAACCCAGGTCTGCTCAGCTGCTTTTTCTCTGTGAATTCTGCCGCATTCTTGTTTCTTTCTTTTCTTTTCCAGCTTATGCTGGATCGTTGCACACCTTCAGTCCAGGATGACTCCATATACTTTAGCATGGTGACGAAATGCAAAAATAAAGCCTGATTTACTCAAACCCGGAAAGCTGGGGACAGGAGCGGCTAGCACCTTAAAACTATCTTGGTAATTCTTCTGTAAAGATGGCATGCCCACAATTGGTATGCCGGGCTGAACTTGGTTAAAGGACTTTTTTTTTCAATCAAGATTAATTTTTTAGAGATAAAATAAAATAAAAAGGAAATTAATTGTTTTTCATTTTCTTTTTTTCGTTTGAGCAATTTTAGCTGTGTTTGACAGAGGCGAGGGCATTCAAACATGGTGCTAGTGCTATTTGTAAATAATCACATGGTACTATCTGCTATGGACGATGCATCGGTGTGTCATAGGGTCAGTATGACCGTTTGTCACATTCAGTCATCACTGTGTGACACCATAATGGATAATAGAGTGGTGCCTGTTGGGCACTAGTTTACTTGGCACGATGCAAGTCTATGCAGATGGGGGGCGGATCTAGGGCAATGGTTTTCATCCATTTTCATACCATGGTCCACTATTTATTCAGCATTTGTGCTGAATTTGTGCTGTGTAGACTTGGGCTAATTCACACAATGAACATTTTAACTGTAGGCATGAAACATGAAACCAAATGGACCCTTGCGGATCCTTTTGGTGTCATGTTTACGCTTTCAAAGAGTTACATCTGGTTAGCCATCCTTCCATCATTTAGCTGGGGACCACCTGGAACCCTCTCAAGGACCCCTGAGACCAAACTTAGTTGTGTCTTTGTGTTTCTCTCTCTCTCTCTCTCTCTCCAGGTCAGTACCTCCCCTCAGACCTGCTCTGTCCAGAGACCTACATCTGGACTCCTATCCCCAGCTGCATCCCACATCTGGAGAAGTCCCGCTACTGTCGCTTCACCCAGGACCCTGGTGCAGGTATACCTACTGACTCACCTCTTTTCCAACAACATTACAAGGGATATTTCACCCTTTTTACCGCCCAAAAAAGTGTCTCATTACTATTGGTCATTATTATCAGTGTTGTAGTGGTACTTTTAGAAGTGGGGGGAATTCCACCCATTTTCAATTTTTTTTCTGAGAATGTACAAATGTGAACCAAATGGACCCTAGCGGGTCCATTTGGTTCCATTTGTTCACTCTCAGAAAAAAAGGAAAGTCACTAACATGGTGCAACACATCTTGATGATGTCATTAAGATGTATTTCACCATGCTAATTATTTTTTTCAGACCTCCATTTCTAGGAAACACAGAACGACATCTCTAAGGTATATTAATGACATAGTCAAATATTGAAAATGAGTGGAATTCCCCTTTAAGACACGTGCATGCACACTTGCATTTGCATGCGCATTTGCGTGCACCTACGCAACACACACAGACACGCTATTAAAACGTAAAGTACAGCATATTGAGAAAGATTGTTTACAATGCCTAATTCTATCCATAAAAGTAAATGACAAGACAAAAAAACATAAGCCTACTTTTGCCCCAAAAATATTTTAGATGTGAGAAGTGGGGGGGACGCCGCCCCCCCACGTCCCCCCTCCACTACACCCCTGATTATTATTATTATTATTATTTAGATTTAAAACACTTTCCTGATTAGATATTTTAGATTTTAGCAGTGAGCTGGGCGTCTAATGTCATGGATACTAGTTCCTGGACCGCCAGTCTATTTTTTTCTTGGCTCCTTACTCCAATGAACCCGTGGACCCCTCCACCCTGATCCGGGGGTCGTTCTGTGGTCGCGGCGTAGCGGTGGTGGTGTTGACATTACTGGACTCAATCCCCCTCCTCCCCCTCGATAGCGTGCGGTCACTGACCCCGCTAAGGTCATCGGAGTGTGGGCCGCTGCCCTGCTGGTCGCACTCTCTCTTCTTCTCTAGTTCTTGTTTTGTTTTGTTGTGGGTTTTGGGGTTTGGGGTCGGAGCACAACCGACACCATCATTAAACCCAAAAAGAAAGGGTCATTATAATGATGGTGACGGGTGGTGGTGGTGGTGGTGGTGGTGGTGTAGTAAGACTGTACGGAGCTGTTAGACTGGTGGTGGTGGTGTGTGTGGTGGTGGTGGTGGTGGTGGTGGTGGTGGTGGTGGTGTAGTAAGACTGTACAGAGCTGTTAGACTGGCAGACGCCGCTGTCTGTGGCCAGAGAGAGAGCACAGGGAGGTGGGGGGGTAGCAGCGCTGGGAAAAGTAGATGCTGCATTTATATAGCGCCTTTATCCTTTATCCATTTCTGTTCACCCGTTCTCACACACACACACACACACACACACACACACACACACATACACTGATTGTGGCAGAAGTCATGCAAGGCACCGACCAACACAGTGGGAGCAATTTGGGATTCAGTGTCTTTTGAATGATAATGGATTTTAGATGGACTATTTGTATTTTAGATTTGACGTTTTTAGGCTATACCTGTGATCAGCAGTTTTTAATGAGACCTCTGTCTTTTTAAACCTGTGGGCTGAAAAGTTGAATAAAACTTTCATACATAAAACGTCCATGTAAGTGTCTTACAACATGTCGACAGGAGGAGTCGGGACTCGAACCGCCGCTGAGACATACGGATCATTCGCCTGCTCTACCTCCTTACGCACAGTTGCAGAAATAGTGAGATCATTTTGCGGCGATGATGATGGACCATATGCCATGGTCACAAAATGATTTTGATGGTAAATGAGTCACGACTGATGGCCTTGGTCGTGCCTGTTTTTCACCAGTTGCTACTACACCTAAACATAGTCCTAGTAATTCCTATGTCTAAACCTAACCTTAACCCCCGGCCGACCGAGTATACCTACCACGACTAATAGGATCTGCCAGAGTCGGAAGTTGATTTCACCCTTCCTGGAAAAAGGTTGACCTATTCAACCATTTTTTTCACTTAAGTCATAATATCAATGCTGCCATATATAAAAATGCCGCCGTTCCTATTAAAAGCATCAGCATGAAAATGTCCCCTGAAGTGACAAAAATACTACAGAATAATTTGGAAAACACTGATTTTACGAGCTCAGAATGTGTTGCGTTGATGAGCTTGTAGATCGTATACTTTTCAAACAGCTGAAATAGACTGAAGTAAAAACAATTGCCCCCAAATTGTAGTTAGAACCACTTTACTGCAAGGAAGGCGTTGTGCTGTTGCTCACAACCTCTCTGTCTAACCACACACACACCCACACACACACACACACACACACACACACACACACCCACACACACACACACACCCACACACACACACACACACACACACACACGCACAGCCAGTGGTGTGCTGTTGTTGCTGACTCTGGAGTTATTTGCTGTCCTGAACACCTCGTTCCTCAAATAAACTTGAACTTACCGTTCCTGTGTGTGTGTGTTTGGTGCACTACATGTTTGGGCACTACATTGTAATATCCCAAGAGTTTATTTAACACCTCAACTCTGGTGCTGCATTTGGGTATGCGAAATGTCTACAATATGTCCACAAAAGGATGAATGGTCGCCGGCAGTGACAGGAGATCAGTGTACAGTGTGCGCTCTTCCGTTTGTGCGCGACGTGCGTGTGTCTGTCTACTGTGTGTGTGTGTGTTAACGTGCACGTTTGTATACCAGCCTAAGGCTATATGGTCCAGGCCGTAACCTGAGTTTGTCTCGGTGTTTACACTTCCCCATTAATCCGCATCATCAAGCAGGGACAATGAACAGGAAAGTGTGGTGTGTGTGTGTGTGTGTGCGTGTGTGTGTGTGTGTGTGTGTGTGTGTGTGCGTTGCGTTTCTTTTCGGAGCCATCCATGGGTGTGTGACGGCGAGGAGAAAAGAAAACGCCAAGATAAAGAACCCAAAAGTCAGATACGTAAAGGAACATAATACAGCTGTGTGTACTGTGTTACAGTACTATAGTTTTTTTGGATAATTTATATACATTTTTTCTTATCCCATTTAAACCTGAGAATTGCATTCGACACACTAGATCATGACAGTTTTAGGAATGAATAAATTACATGATTGAAACACAACAATCTAAAATGATATTTTACAGCATTGTGTCTTTGTACTTTGACAAGCTTTATATTGATGCTGATTTACCTTTTCCATCAGCATATGGCACCTGCTCACAGAACCAAAATGATGCTGATTATTTTTTACACAATATTTAACAATATTTCTAATTCATGGAATTATATGGAAGAAGGGGCCAAAGAGCGTGCCTGCCCCGTTAGAACAGGTGAAGTGAATGGTATTGTTAACACAATTAGTCTAGATGGAAAGGGGGGTCCGCGCGCATATAGTGGTTTTTTTTTCGAAACCTGTTTTTTCTTAATCCTTGAAGGGTCTACTTTGAGATTCTGCCAGGTACCGAGAAAAAAAAATGTCCCAAGGGGTCCATTTTTAACCTTTTCTTACACATACCCCACCTAAATATGCAAATGAGGAGGCAAGAGAAAACAGCATAACTATTCACATAAACAACCTACAGGGACAAATGAACACATTTTTCCATACAATGTGGACCCGAGGAATACAGAAAAAATGGTGTTATGAAGATTCAAGCACATCTTGACTCTATTTAGGGTCAAAAACTGCACAAAAATAGCTGAAAATGTTCGGATCACATTTATATTTCTCTGTTTACTAAGTTCTTATGTGGATTTTGAAGTTCCATCTGTTATTTTCTTAATCCTTGAAGTGTGTAGTTTTAGATTCTGCCAGGTACTTGGCAAGAAAATGTCCCATGGGGTTCATTTTTAACCATTTTTACACATACCGCACCAAAATATGCAAATCAGGAGACAAGAGAAAACAGCCTAACTATTGATTCAAACAACCTACAGAGACAAATGAACACATGTTTCCATACAATGTGGGCCTGAGGAATTCAGAAAAAGTGGTATTATAAAGATTCAAATGCATTTTGACACTAGTTTGGGTCAAAAACTGCACAAAAATGGCTGAAAATGCTCGGATCACATCTATATTTCTGTATTTATTAACTTCTAACTTTTGGTGTTCCAATACTTATTTTCTTAATCCTTGCAGGTGTATTTTAAGATTCTGCCAGGTATCCGTCTAGAAAAATATCCCATGGGCTTGATTTTAACCCTATCTTACACAATCCTACCCAAACCCGAAAGTGGGACGAAAGATAAAACAGCATAACTATTGACAATATCAAACTACAGGCACAAAGTGACATGTTTCCATATAATTCAGACCCAAAGAATACAAAGAAATTGTTATTATTGAGATTCAAGCACATGTTGGCTATTACAGGACAAAACACCCCGCAAATACCTGAAAAATGCTTTGATTTTGCATTTCAATATTTTGCCGCATATGAAGGTGAAATAATGTCCCATGGGGTTCCTTTTGGGGTTCACTATTAAGGCTCGGTCACCTCATTTTTTTAGGCTGGTCATTGGCAAATCCAGAGCAATCTACTACTGTAGTACATCTAAAGACCAATGTACTGTATCTATAGCAGGAGACCACTGTCAGGAAGTAGCCTTGCCAGGCCATGATGTCATGAGGCCCGGCTGAGACATTGAGTCCCATATATCCAATCCAATCCAACTTTATTAAATTAAAACAACGATGTTGGCCAAAAGTGCTGTACAACAAACATATTAAAACAGTGTTAAAACAAGCATGGTGAATTACAATAATAATACAATAATACAAAAAATAAAACAAATAAAACAATAAAATCAGACACTGTTAAAAGCCAGGGAGTAAAAGTGCGTTTTTAGCAGTGTTTTTGAAAACGGGCAGTGATTGGGCCATTCTGATGTGTTTGGGTAGTTGGTTCCACAGTTTAGGGCCAATGATTGAGAAGGCCCGGTGCCCTCTTCTCTCGCACCGAGCTCTAGGGACCACCAGTAAAAATTCATTTTCGGACCGTAAGGATCTCCCTGGGGTGTAAATCTGGATGAGGTTAGATATATAGGTTGGGGCTAATCCATGTCTTAAAATGAATTCTAAAATAAACCGGAGTCAGTGGAGTGCAGCTAAAATGGGTGTGATGTGTTCATATTTCCGGGTTCCTGTTAAAAGGCGAGCAGCGGCATTTTGGACCAATTGGAGACGGGAGAGGGAGGCCTGGGTGATGCCAGCATAAAGTGCATTGCAGTAATCAAGGCGTGTTGTAATAAAAGCATGAATTACCCGCTCTAGATCCTTGGGAGATAAAACTGATTTGATTTGGGATAAAAGCCTAAGATGATAAAAACTAGATTTCACAACCGCATTTATTTGTTTTATCAAGTTTAAAAGCATTGTCCATTTTAACTCCCAAGTTGGAGACCATGGGGACTACAAAAGGCTGAAGTTGCCTCAGGTCTAGGATGGTGGGTATGGGTCATAATGGTTCCATATAGGAGTGCATCTCCTGCTGTTGTAGCATGAGACAGCTTGATATACATGTACACCCCCTGGGCATGACGCTAGTATGTGACAGGGACCCCCAATGTTGAGTACCAGTACCATGTAGGGAGGCATTGGGTCCCATTTAAAGTCTTTGGTATGACTGGGCCGGGAATCGAACCCCAACCTCCGAGTCTCAGGGCAGACACTCTACCCACAAGACCACTGAGCTGGTATTTCTGTATGCATAGACCATTACACAACATCTCTGTGACCCCTGTACTGCTTTTATATATGTACGTGCACTACTGCACTGTGTCTATAGACCACCCTAGTGCATCTGTGGTCCACTGTAGTGCATTCTTAAATGGCTCTAGAGCATCTCTAGACTACTGTAGTGCCTTTGCAGAGTAATGTAGTGCTTCTGTAGACCACTTTAGTGCAATTGTAGATTCTATAGCATTGTACAGATGTTGTACAGTGCTTTGCATAAGCACTATACCAGTTTACAGACCATGACAGAGCTCTACTGATTCAATATAGTGGTCTAGAGATGTTCCAGAACCAATAAGAATGCACTACAGTGGACCACAGATGCACTAGGGTGGTCTATAGACACAGTGCAGTAGTGTACATACATTATAAAAGCAGTACAGGGGTCACAGAGATGTTGTGTAATGGTCTATGCATACAGAAATACCAGCTCAGTGGTCTTGTGGGTAGAGTGTCTGCCCTGAGACTCGGAGGTTGGTGTTCGATTCCCGGCCCAGTCATACCAGAGACTCTAAATGGGACCCAATGCCTCCCTGCATGGTACTGGTACTCAACATTAAGGGTTGGATTGGGGGTCCCTGCAACATACTAGTGTCATGCCCAGGGGGTGTACTTGTATATCAAGCTGTCTCATGCTACAAAAGCAGGAGATGCACTCCTATATGGAACCATTATGACCTATATGGGACTCAATGTCTCAGCCGGGCCTCATGACATCATGGCCTGGCAAGGCTACTTCCTGACAGTGGTCTCCTGCTATAGATACAGTACATTGGTCTTTAGATGTACTACAGTAGTAGATTGCTCTGGATTTGCCAATGACCAGCCTAAAAAAATGAGGTGACCGAGCCTTAATAGTGAACCCCAAAAGGAACCCCATGGGACATTATTTCACCTTCATACGCGGCAAAATATTGAAATGCAAAATCAAAGCATTTTTCAGGTATTTGCGGGGTGTTTTGTCCTGTAATAGCCAACATGTGCTTGAATCTCAATAATAACAATTTCTTTGTATTCTTTGGGTCTGAATTATATGGAAACATGTCACTTTGTGCCTGTAGTTTGATATTGTCAATAGTTATGCTGTTTTATCTTTCGTCCCACTTTCGGGTTTGGGTAGGATTGTGTAAGATAGGGTTAAAATCAAGCCCATGGGACATTTTTCTAGACGGATACCTGGCAGAATCTTAAAATACACCTGCAAGGATTAAGAAAATAAGTATTGGAACACCAAAAAGTTAGAAGTTAATAAATACAGAAATATAGATGTGATCCGAGCATTTTCAGCCATTTTTGTGCAGTTTTTGACCCAAACTAGTGTCAAAATGCGTTTGAACCTTTATAATACCACTTTTTCTGAATTCCTCAGGCCCACATTGTATGGAAACATGTGTTCATTTGTCTCTGTAGGTTGTTTGAATCAATAGTTAGGCTGTTTTCTCTTGTCTCCTGATTTGCATTGGTGGGGTATGTGTGAAAATGGTTAAAAATGAACCCCAAGGGACATTTTCTTGCCAAGTACCTGGCAGAATCTAAAACTACAAACTTCAAGGATTAAGAAAATAACAGATGGAACGTCAAAATCCACATAAGAACTTAGTAAACAGAGAAATATAAATGTGATCCGAGCATTTTCAGCTGTTTTGTGCAGTTTTTGACCCTAAATAGAGTCAAGATGTGCTTGAATCTTCATAACACCATTTTTTTCTGTATTCCTCGGGTCCACATTGTATGGAAAAATGTGTTCATTTGTCCCTGTAGGTTGTTTATGTGAATAGTTATGCTGTTTTCTCTTGCCTCCTCATTTGCATATTTAGGTGGGGTATGTGTAAGAAAAGGTTAAAAATGGACCCCTTGGGACATTTTTTTTTCTCGGTACCTGGCAGAATCTCAAAGTAGACCCTTCAAGGATTAAGAAAAAACAGGTTTCGGAAAAAAAAAACACTATATGCGCGCGGACCCCCCTTTCCATCTAGACTAAATGTATTCCCAGAACGGCTCCAGACGTCTTTATAATAATGCCCTAGGGTGCCCAAGCGGTGTGGAGTCTTATCTTTATTCTCCATAAACCGCTGGCCAGTCCACGTCTTTATTCGGAATAAATCTACGGGGCGTATTTTGCGTTTGAGAGAGAGACGATTTACGAACACGAACATTACTTCATGGCCGTGGTCATTAACAGCTTATAGCTGGCGGTAGGTCTGACCTCCTCCCTTCCTTCCGTCAAAGGTTTGAGCCCCACCACCCCCACCAGCCCCAAAAAACCAGGCACAAATTACCGAAGACAGTGTAATGGCCCACACGCACTTGAGGGGATTATTTATTTTTTCGTCTCATGGTTTTACGGTGTCTCTCTCTCACACATACACTATAACGCGTGCGCCTGTGTGTCTGCTGCGTTTCTCTCTCCCTGCCCTTGGTTGGGGTGCCTCCATTCCTGCCACGGGCCGTGTTGATCTTGGACAGTTCCCTGGACATTATTTCAGGCCTGTTTTCTTTTTCTTTGTGTTGGAATGCGCTGCCAGTACATTTTCAGAGCCCAGCTTGCCGTGATCGTTGCCCAGGCCCCCCCACCTCCCACCCGCCCCCCGAGGCCTGCAGTCAACAACCATAGTCGCCGGGGCCAAGGAACCGGTGCTTAAAGATGGCCCCTGTCAGTGGTGGAGGAGAAGACTGTTGTCTTCCAAAAATACCCGTGTTGGTCGCCGGTCAGTCAACGGGTCATCGGCAGCGAGCAGAGAGCAGCCTGCTGGCACCCTGCTAAAGTTGTCTGCCGTCTTGGCCATCAACTGACAGGCTGTGGCTTAAAATCTGAGGCGGGCAACTTTGACGGCGGAGAGGTCCACTATTACTCACTATTGAAGTGAATAATACTGGAACTATCCCCTGCTGTATGCAGGCGTCGGGCGATACATATTTGTGAGACTTTTTATTTTTTTTTAAAAACAAGGCTTTATCATGTAGGAAAGCTATTCGTGATGAGGTTTGTCTATAACATGTTATGCTTAGCCGTGATTGGACCATAGAAGTTTGGAGAAGGGGATTACGGAATGGTCTAAAATGAGAAATAGATGGGCTTTTGTATTTGTTAAATTTAATTTAAATGCAAAAGCACTGGACATAAAAAGACAATAACATTTCAATACCAGTCATTAAAGGTATAGTAAGTGATTTCACTTAATTGGGTTTTGAATTAAGTGAAAGAGTGTAGTGTGGTGACCATATAAGGAGTTCCTCCCTGTCCCCAGTGAGCATCTGGAGCCATACTGTACTTACCTAGTTTCAGATTGGATTTTTTTTTTTTTTTTTTTTTTTTTTTGAGAAAAGACTTTCGTCCAATCAGGACGAGAGGGGCCTCCAATCGGGATAGAGTGGGGTTGGCCTGTTCAATTTTGAAGCTGTGAATAATCTGATTAAATGTTTTAATCATTCAACAGCTCTTATTTAAATGCAAATGTGTTACACAACCATATGTGTAATCTTCTGCGTAAATAATGTCCGATTTGATCTGAACAAAGCCCGTAGCAGCTGTAGTCCATACATACACCCCCCAACCTCTCCACATGGTGATATTACATTATGGGACAGGCCCACCCAGACCCACCCTGGTTGAGAGAAAGAGGAGGAGGGGGAGGTTGTCAGGTGTCCATTTTAGGGTGTGTGTGTGTGTGTGTGTGTGTGTGTGTGTGTGTAGGATACAGTGTGGTCCTAATGAGGTGTGGGAACAGTGTTAATCTAAAGTTTACGCAACCCTGTCCTAAAGCTGCATCCCATCGATTGTGTCGCCCGCTGTGCCTTGCTCTTCCATGAGGAGGTTAGGAGACCCCCACAGACCCCAAAACTAAAGACTTCCTTTGCTTCTGTCCATGACCATTAATCTTCTAGTTGTGTAGATTAGGACTAATTCACATCATGAATATTTTAACTCTTGAGAGTGTAAAATTAAACCAAATGGACCTGCCAGGGTCCATTTGGTTTCATTTTTACGTTCTCAAGAGCTACATTTGGTTAAACAACTTAGCTGGGGACCACCTGGAACCCCCTCAGGGACCACTGGTGGTCCCCGGACCACCTGTTGAAAACCCCTGCGCTATGCTGTTACTTGCTATACACACGTGTTAATTTAACTTTAACTTGTAAGGTCTGTTTTGTTTGTTAGGTTTTTTTTTTACACTTTTCTACACATGAACTGGTGTGGCTCTGCTGTAAAGGTCTTTTTCTGACTAGTCCACCGAAAACAATGAAATAGCTAAATATTTGTAGTTGAGCTTTGTTTCTGAAGTGCAGTTTCTTATTTGGGCTTGCGTTGACGGAAAATGGCTGATGCAAGAGGGCTGAAGTGGTGGAACTGGTTGTTTCTTTTGGGTCTGTTTTCGTAGACTCGTTTTCAGTCACAGAATCATGTTTTACTGATCGCTACACCGATAACTCATAAGTGCACTCTGTAGAGGTCAAGGAAACAACAGCATTTTTCACAATTGCCTGTTATAGTGTCACCGAAAAGTGCAAAAGACATTTCTTTACATTACATTTTTTCATACATCACGCAAAACGGTATCCATGAGTTTCCCTGCCAAGGCACTGGTGGGGACTGGAACCAGTGTTTTCCCACTGTCCCATTTCTTCACGTCAAGGAACCTCAGATTATCTAACTGTCCACAGACAACCACCAATATTGTGCTATTTTTTTTATTAAAATGTTAATGAAATATTCAAAATATTTCATTTTGTTCTCAATGTGTTTTTAAATGAGCTATTTTCATTTGTGCTGGTCTTCATAGACCTGGCCACTTGTTTCAAATTGTAAACCTGGCAACACAGCAAGGGAAAGAGGAACTTTTGCAAACACAAACACATTGACTTGAGGGCTATAAGAAAGTAATGGATACACAAATATTCCTATCCTCATGGTGGAGACCTGTGACCGGAGGGGCAACTTTTCCTAGTTTTCTTTTCTTTTCCACTGGGTTTGTAGTAGGAGCTTTGTGGTACTTTTCATTCTTTCTTTTCCTCAACTATGTGCCCTTTTGGCAGAGGGGAGCGGGGGGCCACATCGCTACACGGGGGTCACAGGAAACGCTCTTATCTGAAGGTGAACCGTGTGCCCTCCTCCGTGCCATTGACCAGCGTGGTGCGAGTCTTCTCCCGAGTCTTTAAAGACATCCTCGGACGGGGCTGGCGGAAGACGGGGCAGAGAAACATGACATGGGGGGCCTCCCTCCCTCCCTCTCTTGGCTTCAGGCACGGCTGACCCTCTCACACCCCTCAGCACGACCCCTCGACACTCCTCTTTCCTCCCGACCCTTGAACCCCTGACCTGGAGGTCTTCCAACTCCCGGAGGAGTCCTCCCCATGCGGTCCGCCCGTTCGTTCGTTGTCATCGGTACATCCGGCGTACTGCGTACCTCGCGGGGTCTGGAGACTATCCGAAAAACGGCGGGATTAGGAGAGAGGAGAGATGGACGGATGGGAAGGAAGGAGAAAGGGAAAGTTGTAAACGAGTGTTTATGTGGCGAACGGATGTTTGGATTGTCTTAAGTGAGAGATATCTAGAGAGACGGAGAGAGAAGAGCAGCAGCAACCGGACTCCTCTGGACTCTGGTCTGTGTTACTGTAGAGGTTAATTGACTGTTTGACAGCTGTACCACTGTCCACTAGTGTCTTAGGAAGTGTTCGCTCCTTAATATGGCTTCACACAAGTCTCTATCTACCCCCTACCCCCTTTCCCCTCCATTTTGCAATGTAGAGAAGCATCGTTGCGGTTGTTCAACTGTGTGGAACACAGTCCACATTCCTTGACGGGCCCCAACACAAACGCAATCTGCTTGAGTTATTGAGGAAGCATAATAAGAAAACAAGCTGTTAGGACACTGATACTCAAGTAGCAAAGAAATGACAATCGTGTGAGTGTTACTTTCTTTATAGCTGTAGGACAATTTTTAACATATTTCTTTTCATCCTCATGCTGAAAATCTGCACTCGTGTAACAGGAGCTTCATGTATGACTCAGCATTTTGCCTTTTAGGATGGCGTGCAAAGCCGAGCTCGGGGGCATCAGCGAACAGGGCGAAATGAAGCTATTAAATTAAACATGAACACACAGTGTGGATAGAAAAATCTTGGTTGAAATATGAAGATATCTCTAGAGAGAGGAGAAGGAGGAGGAAAAAGGCCCGGGGCTTTATTCCAAGAAGCTCCTTCTTCTTCTTCTTCTTTGTGTGGACTCAGTGGAAAACACCGCTGTTCGCACAGAACCCGAAAAGTGGAGACGGAACGAAGGGAAAACGGCACGATCTGTGGTCCTTTCTGTGGGTTTGTTGCACGCAATCAGGGCTTCATTCTGCAGCCTGGTTATGTGAGGATTTCCTGTGTGCAAAGTCAGAACAGTGATGCGGTACTGCTGTACATGCTGGGGCTGCTTTATTTTAACTCTGCTAGTTTTTATTCATCATAGCACATTTCACTTTTATTCTGTTTTTGCCCAGTAGGGGTAAAAAGGGTAGATTTAGTTAGTTGGTCTAGTTTAGTGAAAACATTTAGTTCCAATTTAGTAAAAGAAATCAAAGGGAAACATGGTTTTAAACAAATGTAATAGTCAGAGTATAATTAAGTACAGTATATTTAGTGTTTAGTGTACAGTTAGTGTTTTAAGGGTTGATTATCTTTCCTTGCAAAAGATTTAGTAATCTAAAATCAGTTTTTAGATTTAGTCAGTCTTTCACATTTTGTCACATTTTAGTCATTTCTATCCTTGGTAGTTTTAGTTTAGTTTAGTTTTAGTAAACATTTTTTTAATCTCTTCGACGTTAGTCCATTTTAAACAAAAGCGTCACCTTGCAGCTCCTTGAGTCTAAGTGGCCACAAGGTTGGTGTGATATGTCTAAGACGCACGTTGTCCTGTGTTTACACATGTTTGGCAGCATTAACAATAGCATTTCCTCACAGTCAGTTTCCTTCTTCATTATGAGTGAAATCCGCAAGGAGGATTTTTTTGTTTGTTTTTCAAACGGTTCTTATATAAAACCATCTAAAACCCTCCTATGGGGATTATAATACATTTTTAATGGGTTACAATAGAAATGATCACCCCTCTACCTCGATACTGACGTCAGACTCCGGTGCTCTCTAGCGGGTCTTTTTCACAGGTCTGTGGGGAGCTGGCAGACTTGACGACGCGCGGCCTAATGAGATTCTGAGGTTGGCAAAGTGTCGGGGCGAGGAGCGAGGCCCCTGTAAACCAGCCCCACCAACACACCTCCTCTGATGGGAATACTGTAGGTTTCAGAGGAGGAGGTGTGGGGGTAAAAGAGTTTTATTTTTTTATATCATTCCACCGCTTGGAATTCTTGTGACTCCTTTGCCAGCATTAGTGATTCTGAGGTTAACTTGCATGAGAGAGAAATGTTTGCCTTTATATAATTTTATCTTGTGCCTGAAAGAGTGCAGATATTTGTCGTAACTGTGTCGATAGTTACCCAAAAACGTTGAACAAATTTAGCTAAAATAGGTGCTCGCGGCACGACTCTTTTGAGCTTTGCCAGATTGTAGATCGCCAATTTTCACTGCTGCTTACACATTTTTTTTCCTGATTTCTGGACTTTATTAGTTTTTTTATTTTATTTATTCACGAAATCATTTCACAAAAATCATTTCATTTGGTAGTAATTCATGGGGAATTCCTACCAAATTCCAACCAAAGGATTTTTTTTCCTCAAAATGTTTTCAAATAATACTGTTTAAAAACAAGAAATAAAGGGACCCAAATAATGATGTCCACAACCCACACACGCATCCCCTTTCTCCCAACCCAGTGTTAACGGAAAACCAAGGCTGTGTTTGAAGCAGCTAGGGGTAAGAGTAGCCGAATGGGAACCACAAGATTGCCAGTTAGAACCCCCGCGCTCACCCTCAGATTGGTTGGAGAGAATGGAGCAGCTGAATTCTTTCGTTTTGATTAGGTGTTCCATTACGCTCATTTGAAGCATGGCTAGAAGTCCATTTCAGCCAATCAGATTCTCTTCCCTAAAACGAGAAACCATTGTACAATCATCATTCTCAATACCCTCCTGTCTGCCTGTCTGTCTGTCTGTCTGTCTGTCTGTCTGTCTCTCTGTCTGTCTGTCTGTCTGTCTCTCTGTCTCTTTCCCTGCAGGCGACTCCCACGTGCTGACGGACGTGGGCCGCGCCTTGGTGCTGTACCGTCGCACCGTCATGCCGTACGCCGCGTACAGCCGCAAGCGCAACAAGGGCAACGGCGGTGGAGGCGACGAGGCGGAGGTGACGCAGTACGCCGGCCTGCTGGGCCAGGCCTGTGCCGAGAAGATCCTGCTCTACCGTGCCTAAAAACCATTATGAGGACCCACCACCACGCCATAACGCACCCACTGCTCATGTATAACCACTGGAACCCTATGGAGTAGTGGTCAACCAGACCTATATATATATGGACCCATTGGGTTTCATTTTGCGCTCTCAAGGAGTTCCATTATTGGTAAAGGGGAATTCAAAAAGATATATATTTTGCTATATATTCTCTCTCTACCATGTCAATAGAATGTTGACACTCACACTTTCACTTTTGGTTCAGCTGTGCTTCAGTGGTTAGCCACCGTGGCTAAAGTGAAAGTAGGAGTGTCAACACACTATTGACATGATGAGGTGACAAAAATTGGAGTGATGGAAACGTTTTGGTAAATAAATCCACTGCAAATTCTCCTTTAAAGAGCAACTTTACTTTTTTCAGCCGAGGTTCATGTTTTAGTTTATTATTAGAGAAAATAAGATGATTGTTACATGTTTTTTTTGTTTTATTTACTTTCTTTCAAACTTTTTTTTTTTTTTTTTTTTAACAAAATATGGAGAATTCTTTTTTATTATTATTTATACCCATAGTCCTAATTAACCCCAGGAAATTGCATCTGGTCACAAAAAATACCACAAGACTTACTGAATGTGACAAACTGACAATATTGAGGCCATACTGTTTTTTCCCTGGTGTGGAGAGACCTCCTCTGACTTCACCTTCAGTAGATCCTGTGATCTTTTGTGGCCAGATGCAATTTCCTGGGGTCTAGTAGCACTATAGTAGATAATTAAAACGAAATGGCTTTAATATTTATAATTAATGAATAAATAAATACGTAATGCATATTTAGTCCCATGTTCGATTGCCCCCGCCCCCCTGTCAAAAACAGGTAAAATCCCTGAACTTTCTCTAATCACATGCTAAAACATGAACCTTGGTTGTGGAAAAATTCCATGAATAAATTACTGGACCCTGATAAAATGGTTGAAAGCCCACTGCTATAGAGCAGTGGTTTTCAACCAGTGGTCCGGGGACCACCAGTGGCCCGTGAGAGAGTTCCAACGTCGTCCCCAGCTAAATGAAGGAAACTTGGTTAACCAGACGTAACTCTTTGTGGACAAAAGCGAAATAAATCTTTAGTTTTGTGGAGCTAAAATGTCATCAAATGGTGGTCCGTGGCTCAAATTCTGAATAAATAGTGGGCCCTGGTATCAAAAAGGTTGAAACCCACTGCTATAGAGAGTATGCTCGTGAGCATCCATCCCGGGTGTCATGCAGGAATGACTTCCCCTCTGTTCTGAATCATATTCACCCCACCCAGCTATGCTAAAGCAGAACATAATGCTTAGAACGCTCCTAACCCAATGGGATACGGCCCTGACAGACTCCCATCAACTAAGGATAGAATTTAAGTGGTTGAAGATATGTCTGTACTCTTTTTTTTTCTTCTTCTTTTTTCCCGTCTGTCTGTCCAATCGTCTGTATGTCTGTACGTCCATGTCCTTCATTAGTCTTTGTGCAAAGTGCTTTTTTCGCTGTAATCTCACCTCACTTCGCCCGCTGGCCTGATCATATGTATCTCGGTCTCATGTACCTTGTAACCAATGGGGTCCCCAAATTTATTTTTAGACCGAGTCCCAAATATGATGTCTGGACCCTGGACCCAAAACGGCTATTTTTCCACCGCCGATACTTATTTGTTTTCTAATTTCGGGAATTTCTTCAGTAAGTATACCTTAATAATACCTTAGAGATGTTGGGTGGGACTCATAAAAAAGTCCATCCCATTCTGGGTTTCCTAGAAATGAAGGTCTGAAAAAAATCATTAACATGGTGCAACACACCTTGATGATGTCATCAAATGTGTTTCACCATGTTAATGATTTTTCATGAACTGTCGTTGCATTCATTTTTTATATGAAAATATTTGCTTTTTTTGTTGTTTTATAGGAAAAAAGAAAAGAAACGCAAACTGTAAGAAATTCCATGAATTAGAAAACGGATGTTTAAGAATTCACAACAATAGAAAATAAAATCTACAAGCTCACAATGTGTTGTGAGCTTGTAGATCTGCTATTTTTTTAGATCTGGTATTAAGGGCAAACATCTCATTTCTCTCTTTGGGTCACAGGCTATATGATCGATAGTTAATCATCACTGCTATTGCATAACCATTATACAAGTATAATATAACTAGAGAATGTACTAAGACTTGCTATTCTGGAGAAAGTATTCCTACTGTATAGTAGCCTACATTAAATGGTAAAAAAAAAAAAAGGTTTCCTGGACCAAATGACAGGCCGTTTTTGGATCAAACCGTATCTATAACCAATTGCAAATGTTATATTTGATCGTTTATCAAATGGTGGCCTACAGCCTAATGGTCCTTGAAATTAAGAATAATAATAAATAATAGATTGAAGATCATCTTCTCTGTTCATTATCCAACAGTAACACTGTTTGCCTTTTGATGACTTGAATAATCGTACCACTTTGGGTATATTATAGGGAAGCATGTAGGTGACCCCATGAGGATCACACAAACACATGCTGTACATTTCACATTGTATGATTCAAATTAGGAAACCATGTTAGATTTATATTGTGTCCTTGCTGCTTTATGGACTGTGTTGATTTTTACAGCAAATGTTCAGTTGTTGAGTCACATGGAACAGCTACTTTATTTTGTGATTTTAATTTTCAATTATTTTTACTTATCGTTTTCTTTTAGGTTGATCTCAATTACACCCAGAAAATCCTGAACTTGGAACATAAATTGGATTTCTGTGGCGTGGAGTTTTCTGTGGGATTTGGAACGCTTTTGAGAAGCAATAAAAACAGTGTGCGACAATTTGACATCATTTCAGCAGAAAGATCAAAGCCAGAAAAAAGCCCTCCAGACCACAGAAAATCTACTGAATGTTTAAAGTTCTTTTGGTCTCAAAAAGCATAAAAAAATGAATATTTACAAAAACATTTAACATCACAATCTCTTTAATATCCATGGAGAAGTCAAAGACTACTTTTAATCCCTATAGAGAGATGCTTAAGAGGCATCCTAACCGACTGGCTGCCTGGAACCACCTAATCTGACTCCTTTCCAGGCGAAGTAGCAGCGTCTCCACGCAGAGTCTGTGATAGAAAAAAAGATTGAACTGCTTGCCGGTAGAGATAATAGTCTGTGAGATCCATCCAACAGACTGAGCTACACAGCCAGCTCATGGAAATACCTGGATAAGAACTGCTGATCAAACTGTCCAGACTATCAGAACAGAGCCTTCAACCAAGGCAGGAAACATTGGATTAAGACGGTAACCTACTGAAGGAAGGATTCCAATACAATCAACGTGTTAAAATCACTTCTAGAATGCAGGTTTCATATGAAATGAGAACATTGTTTTCATTTGTGGAATACATTTTGTTCATCGTTACTTTTCTTTGCTTAGTTTTCTATTTTGAAACACACATGTGAATTTTTGGTATGGACTTGAACGGGGTTTTGGGGGCTTATGGTTTTGACAGCTGATTATCACATCCTGAACCCCCCCCCCCCCCTACCTACACACACACTATAAACCACAATCACAACCTTGTACTCAATAGGTTTCCTGTGAAGCCAGCTATTTATATGTCATATTTATAGCTTTATTTGCTTTTCTTTTAATATTGACCGTTGTCATTGGTTTAACCTTTGAATAAAGGTATATCGTTTCTTCACTCCTTGGTTTTGTTTGTCTATCTCTGGTGTGGAAATCACACACACTTTAGTTCATTAAGGCCAAGACATTAATTCTACTAATGTCTTCTAAAATTCTGACATGTCAAGGACCCCCAATAATTGTTCACCGACCCCATCTGAGAATATCTCAGTTCAGGCACAGGAATTCACCTGTATAATCTAGATCTACAAGCTTATATATGTTTGAAATAAGAGTTAAAGGTAGGGGAAGTGATTTGAAATTCATTGTGTAGTACCAGCCTGGTGCACTAGGGGCGCCCAAGAGTAGCTACACTATGTGAACCAGCTGCCCGATCCTGATTGGAGGAGAATTCACCCTCCACCTGGTGAACTTTTATTGGCTTCTCTGCTAACGTGGGGGAGGGGCAAACTCCATATATGGTCTGCACACCTTTATAATAGAGCATTTTAACAGAAAACAATTTTTGGGGGGTGATATCTGACAAAAGTGAAATCACTTCCCCTACCTTTAAGTGGTTAAAGGTGATAACCGATCCGTCCTCGCGTCTAAACGGTATTAAAAAAAAACAGCTGTGGGAGAAGTCTTCTCGGCGGGGGCGGCGGTAAACACTCGTAACCTCGCACCGCACACGGCGGGCGCAAACGGAACGTCGATTGGCGCGGATACGGGAAGTTTAAAAAAAAGCGTTGCAACGGATTCCAGTTTGTCTGATGTGGTCGTCGGGGGCTTGTTTGAGTTGGGTCCCGGCGACAGGTGTGGGATTATTTTATGAGCTGGTGGTGGCAGAACATGAATGTAAAATGAATGTCTCTCTGGCCGGGCCGCTCTGTTGGAGTGTCAACAGCAGGCCTGGAGCTCTCAGCCATGCAGCCAGGGGCTGGGGCTGAGCCCAGGGGCAGACCCACCCACGTCAGCGCCCAGCGGAGCCAACACCCACCACCCAGGACTGTAGACAGGGAGGGCCTGGCTGGAACTGGGCTTTGGCAGTCGCTGACATGAACGGTCCCACATAAAGGGCAGATGTGCAGAGTTATTCCTGGGTCTGTGTCATCTCTGTGTTGCCTGGGTGGGTTTCACATGCCTCATCTGTTGCACACACACACACACACACACACACACACACACACACACACACACACACACACACACACACACACACACACACACACACACAAACACTGTCAAACCCTTGACCGTAACACTGGCCCATTCCTGACCAGTGGTGTGGCTCTCATAGGTTCACAGCAGGGCACATTTGTGGATGGCAGATACAGTGTTAATGTCTGTTTTTGGGCCACGACAGGATGATACATTTGGGAACCACTTTCTGGGCGCTGCCCGCTGGGCACATGCCAAAGCACATGCCATAATATACAGTAGGCTCTCACCTGATAGCGTGGAGTGGGTTCGAGTCCTGTTTATGACGACCTTTGCTTCATGTCTCTCCCCTTCTCTCTGTCCCTCTTTGCTCGTACAAGCAAAGTGAGCACGATGTGTTTGCAGTCACCGATCGTTGGTCATCCCTCGAAGTCGAGATCTCTGGAAGTATCTCTGGTCTCTCACTCCGCTCACGCTCACAAGTAGACCATGGCCTACTGTCTACTAAGAGAGAGAGAGAGAGAGAGAGAGAGAACTATACTTTCTGCTTTGGCTGGGTGAGCCTCCTGCCTCATCTAGGACCCCTGCCAGCTTGCTGTTGGACACACACACTGGGCCGTATCTGACCGTGGCGTGGCTGTCTAGTTAGGTTTTAGTCCCACCTTTTCTATACAGCCAGACAGCCAGTCTGTCTGTCTGTCTGTCTGAATGTCTGTCTGTCTGTCTGTCTGTCTGTCTGTCTGAATGTCTGTCTGTCTGTCTGAATGTCTGTGTGCAAACCGCTGCTCCCAAAGAGAGAGAGAGGGAAAAAAGAAAACCGTCAACAACGTTGCCATTGCCTCCAGTTTTTTTTTTTAAACCCAACCTTGCGTTTTAAGAGCTGCCTGACTGTCCTTGAGAATTAGGGGGCAGATTGACAGGCTAATTCTGCAAGGAAAGGAACACTGACGCTGACTAGAGGCCATACTGGATTCACTGGTTTCTCTCCCACATTAGGCACGCTTTCCCCTGGGCCTGCTGTGCACACACACACATGCACACACGCACGCACACACGCACACGCACGCATTCCTGGCCTTGTCATGAGCAGTTAGTCTTGGTGGACACCACACGCGGGGACCGATGCCAGTACCGCAGTGCACCTCTCTCTGTCAAAACAATTGGCCTCCGCGTCAGGGGCGGATCTAGGCATGGGCATGGGGGGGCAATGCCCCCCTAAATGCCCTGACTGTCCCACCAAACATGACGGCATGGAAACAACCCAAATTTGAAATATATTTCAAATTAAAGTCCTTATAATTAAAATTATTTGAAACACTATGCTACTAACTAACTACAATTGTTGTAGGCTACCACTAAACCAACAGCATTTTATCATTGAAACATGTCTGTTGCAACTTCAACAACAACTTGAGTTGTTAATGATGCTTTTCTTGCCTAAAATAAGTCCTGTGACCGAAAATCATATGGGGGCGACTATGACCCATAACATTTTCTCCTGCCTCCCCAATTGGGAAATGTTACATCCGCCCCTGCTCTGCGTCCGAGCCGGCTGGGGCCTAGCCTGTACCGTACTGTACGGGACAGTGCTGGGGCCTAGCCTGTACCGTACTGTACGGGACAGTGCTGGGGCCTAGCCTGTACCGTACTGTACGGGACAGTGCGGGCGCCGCCTCCACAAATCCCCGCTCGGGGCTTATTATTATTGTATTAACCAACGAGAGGCCTGCTGCCACCGCTGACCGGCCAACCGAACGCTCGCAGGCGCCGCGTTCAGCCAAGGGTCAGGAGCAGCGTCCAGGCGTACTGAAGAGGGTTGGGAGAGGAGGAGGACGCGGGGCTATGCACTACCTTCACGTTAGCACTGGCTGCAGTACAGTATAGCCTTAATGGCGTTGTATTAGGGTTCATGGGACTCAACATTGTCACAGTCCGAGTGACAGTGTCAGTGTAACTCATGTTTTGTGTGGTGTTCCTTGTTCTCAGTTTAACAGTTGTGTGCTTTTACTTTGTAGTTTGTTAGTCCTTCCTGTGTTGCTCATGTTTTCTGTGTTGACTCCCCAGTACTCTTGATTGCCTAGTGTCTCCACCTTGTCTTGTTACCGTCTCAGCCAATCCTTGTGTTGATTTTCTAATTAGTTCACCTGTGTATTTATACTCCCCTGGTTGTTCAGTTCTTTGTCAGATCATTGTTCATGTCACCAGTGTTTTGTTCCTGTTCCCCTCGCATTTTGGATTTTCGTGAATAAACCTAGAGATTCCAGCACTTTGCCTCTCTGCCTCTGTCCTGCGTTTGGGTCCTAACCCTCCTGCCTTGTGACAGAATGATCTGACCAGTTTGGACCCAGCGGACAAGGCCACAGAGGTTTGATTTTTGATTTTGTCATGCTGCTGAGGCTGTCTACCATGGCTCCTAGCCACCAGCCCAGCCTTCCTTTTTCACCGAAGGATTTTGGTGTGTCAGTGGATGTCTTTTTTGAGGATCCCCAATTCCTTCTTCAGCTGGATAAATATTGGAGGCAGGACCCAGTATTTGCTCGGTATATGGCATTTTTCAGATGGGAGAGTCGGGGTGCGATTTTTCCACAATTGCCATCTCAGAAGGCAGTTCCACCAGCCTCCCCTGCTCTTCAGTCCACTACTTCTCCGCCCAGCTTGTCGCCACCCAGCCTGCCTGGCTCCCCGCCGCCCAGCCAGCCTGGCTCTCTGCTGCCCGCCTGCTCGCCGCCCAGCCCGCCTGGCTCTCTGCTGCCCGCCTGCTCGCCGCCCAGCTCGCCTGGCTCTCTGCTGCCCGCCTGCTCGCCGCCCAGCTCGCCTGGCTCTCTGCTGCCCGCCTGCTCGCCGCCCAGCTCGCCTGGCTCTCTGCTGCCCGCCTGCTCGCCGCCCAGCTCGCCTGGCTCTCTGCTGCCCGCCTGCTCGCCGCCCAGCTCGCCTGGCTCTCTGCTGCCCGCCTGCCCGCCTCCCAGTTACACGCCGCCTGCGGCAACCCCTATGGCGCCTACGGAGTCCGCAGCCCCACCTCCAGAGTCCGCAGCCCCGCCTGCCATCCCGCCTCTGGAGATTGTAGTTGCTCCTTCAGATGGCGCCTCGTCTCGGCCTACCGGCTGTCCGCCGGATGTGGCAACTTCTCCTGGGTCCCGGTTCCATCCAGGCCAGCCACCAGATGTCGCCGGCTCTGTCTCAGTCCATCGTCCAGGCCGGCCACCAGATGTCGCCGGCTCTGTCTCAGCCCATCGTCCAGGCCGGCCACCAGATGTCGCCGGCTCTGTCTCAGCCCATCGTCCAGGCCGGCCACCAGAGGTTGCCGGCTCTGTCTCTGCCCATCGTCCAGGCCGGCCACCAGACTTTTGCTGTGCATATGTTGCATATGTTTGGCCCGTGTTCTCAGACCCCTTCTGTTCTGGTCCTGTGACTCTGTTGCCCTCCGCCGGGCCCCCTGCCACCCACCCTTCTTGATGTTCTGGACTTTGTTGAGGCATGTCTTGAATCCATGCCTTAAGGGGGAGGCACTGTCACAGTCCGAGTGACAGTGTCAGTGTAACTCATGTTTTGTGTGGTGTTCCTTGTTCTCAGTTTAACAGTTGTGTGCTTTTACTTTGTAGTTTGTTAGTCCTTCCTGTGTTGCTCATGTTTTCTGTGTTGACTCCCCAGTACTCTTGATTGCCTAGTGTCTCCACCTTGTCTTGTTACCGTCTCAGCCAATCCTTGTGTTGATTTTCTAATTAGTTCACCTGTGTATTTATACTCCCCTGGTTGTTCAGTTCTTTGTCAGATCATTGTTCATGTCACCAGTGTTTTGTTCCTGTTCCCCTCGCATTTTGGATTTTCGTGAATAAACCTAGAGATTCCAGCACTTTGCCTCTCTGCCTCTGTCCTGCGTTTGGGTCCTAACCCTCCTGCCTTGTGACAAACATCACATCTAGTGGGGTTTCGTCTCCATGTTAAATGTAGATGTCATTTACAACTCTTGTAAAAGTTTCACTTTCAGTCCTAATTTGTTGGTGAGGGTCTATAGAACCATTTTGGTTCGAGTGGCCCGCACAAAAATTAAATAATTGGCCTGTAGGGGGCGTAACAAGGTGCCAACCCTACCAAAACATGTAAACTGTTGTAACTTTTGATTAAATTGTCCAATCTGTACATATGGGATATCTATGGATTCACAATCAGGAGTAGCATTTGCTACCTAAACCTAATTACACATAAAATACATTTTTTCATCCATTATTGGTGTATATCCACAAAAATAGCAAGCAAAACAAGCTAAAATTAGCTAAAACCGAAGTGAGTTTCCATCGCCATGTTAAATTTAGTTGTCGTTTACAACTTTAAAAGTTTAACTTTCAGTACTAAATTCTAGGTGAGGTCTACAGAACCATTTTGGTTAGAGTGGCCAGCACGCAGATAAAGATTATTAGGGGGCCTTCCAAAATATGATATATGACTGTCGTAACTTATCCAATCTGAACATATGACATATGTATGAATTCACATTCAGAAGTAGTATTTAGTCATTTAGACCATATTACTCCCCCCCCCCCCCCCCCCCTCCCTGCTCCCCACCCCCCCCTCTATGTGCAGTACTTTGATGATAACAGCATGAATTTTGGAACACAGTTGGAGCATGTCAGGAGCTAGAGTCTCAAACTCTGCCCGAACCAGGCCAGGCCCGACCCGACATTTTAGGGTCAGGCTCGGGCCTAAAATGTATGCAGATCAGTAGGGCCGGGTCGGGCCTAGGGCTCCATGAAAAAAGCAATATATATTGAATTATTTTATTATGATAAAAAATAACAATTCTGTTCTGTCTGTGTGTGTATTTACTGTATTAAGATGGCACTGATTGGTATTTTCACTTTTACTCAGTGTAGAGTGCTCAAATTCTACCCAAACCCGACTAGGCCCGACCCAACCCGAGATTGTAGGGCCGGGTTGGGCCTAAAAACTATGCTAATTGGTCGGGCCGGGTCAGGCTTTGGGCCTGATCAGTTACTCTCGGGTTCTCAACGGGCCTCAATTTTCAGGCCCGTTGAGAACTCTATTAGGAGCATTGTTGGCTATGGCACCATCACAGATTTGTCCCTTGGTAATCCTGACAGCTATTTTCTAAAATCTTAATTCTAGTAAATAGTCCCACATTGTCAATGATGAGGAATTCAGTGGTACTATTTACATTTGTCCTGCGAATATGGTAGATATTTCTCATAATGGCCACCACCTGCTGATATTTTAACAGTAATTAAAATTCTCTGATCCTGATTCTGGTAACTAATCCTACGTTTTCAAGGACAAGGTCTAAAGGATGAGGTGGGGTGAGGACTTCCAGCCAGAGTTTCTCCTCACTTCTTATGGCCTCAGTGTTCTGGGGCTATGTCAACTATATCAATGCCATTGGCTGAAGGTTTCTTTCCAAGTCTCTAGCTCAGCCCTGCAAGGTCCAACCCAGACTTGTGCAGATGGCTTCTGGCTCATCTGGCGGCCCCAGTTTGTGTGATTAGGTGGGGTTGACTGCCGCAATCAGGGCTTGACCCTTTCAAACTGTGGCAGTCTTGCCAAGTGTCTGTTGCTCACCAGCACCAGGTGTCATGAGGTGAAGGCTCCTTCAGTTGACATGATATGGACACTGAGAATGACTAAGGCCACTCCAGTGTATGCACATCCTGCCTGATAGTTATGAGGGCAGATCTTCACTTCAGGTGTTCTGTTGAGTCTTCATGGGGAGAAGCATTATGCATTCCGAACCATCTTCAAGAAGGACATGAGAGTCGAAAAGAATGGTCACCATGGTGCAATATGTAACTACTTTGAGTATGACTATTTTCAACTAGCTTGTGTGTGAAGGTACAGAACTTCAGCAGTGGTTTTCACCAGACAGCTTTTACTGTATGGATCTGGATGGGGATCTGGCTAGAAGTACACAGACTGGTGTTGGATCTGGATGGGGATCTGGTTAGAAGTACACAGACTGGTGTTGGATCTGGGTGGGGATCTGGTTAGAAGTACACTGACTGGTGTTGGATCTGGATGGGGATCTGGTTAGAAGTACACAGACTGGTGTTGGATCTGGATGGGATCTGGCTAGAAGTACACAGACTGGTGTTGGATCTGGATGGGGATCTGGCTAGAAGTACACAGACTGGTGTTGGATCTGGTTGGGGATCTGGCTAGAAGTACACAGACTGGTGTTGGATCTGGATGGGGATCTGGCTAGAAGTACACAGACTGGTATTGGATCTGGATGGAGATCTGGCTAGAAGTACACAGACTGGTGTTGGATCTGGATGGGGATTTGGCTAGAAGTACACAGACTGGTATTGGATCTGGATGGGGATGTGGCTAGAAGTACACAGACTGGTGTTGGATCTGGATGGGGATGTGGCTAGAAGTACACAGACTGGTGTTGGATCTGGATGGGGATCTGGCTAGAAGTACACAGACTGGTGTTGGATCTGGATGGGGATCTGGCTAGAAGTACACAGACTGGTGTTCTGACCTCACTGTACTGGTCAATCGGATAGAGCTGGTTTGAGTTGGAGTAAGTAGTGAGTGGAGTATGTCAGCTGATTTCATGGGCTCACTTGATTTTAACACATAGGGTAGAAGACATGAATTTACTGCCTACATCAATACATCAATATTACACATTTTGATGATTTGACTATTATCTAGTATTTTATAAAATTTTATAAAATCAAGATTGTATGTTGTATGAGTTGAATTGGTAAAATAACAGCAGATGGTGGCCACCATAGCTGTCATCACAGACCAGACAATTCCTTATGGCAGGCTTTAACTTTGTGCCAAATGTCATGCTTTCTTTGAAAAGTGCACAATTTTCACACAGAGGCTGGGCTATAAGTGGGTATGTCTAACTTTAGTCCCCCCAATACTGTATTGTTTCTATTTATACCCTTACTCATTCATGATAATATAGGTAGGCACTAACTTCATCCTTCTAGGTTCAACAGAATTTAAATTAGGTGCCCTTTGCAGTAATTTGATGTACAATGGGCGTCCATTCTTTCCATATCATATTCCAAACATTAATATTTGAAATCCAGTTAATTTCTGGTTAGTATTGACTTGATATAGCAAAAGAAAACAAAGAAAAAACAGCAATTCTGAGAAAATAAAGACTATTAAGAAAAACAAAAATCCGATTTTGGCCAATTTTGAAATTGGGCAAAAAATGCATATTTTTTTCATCTGTAGATGGGCCACTCGAACTAAAATTGTTCTATAGGTCATCATCTACAAATTAGAAGTGAAAGTCAAACTTTTACAAGAGTTGTAAATGACGTGTGTCGTGGGACCCCACTAATGCTGCACATGCAGGAATGCAAAGAACGATTCTGCTGCCCCCCCCCCCCTCCATCACATGTATAAAAATGCACTTTTTGTTGAGAAAAAATATTTTATTTATTGAGTGGTGCAACCACTACGAAGTGTGGCTTTGTCTATGTATACACACACCTGTACACCTCTCTCACTATGTTTAGAATATCAACAGGGGGTGCTGTTTCGCCATCTTTCAGTAGGATGGTCAAATCGCAGCTAAGTATAACACGTATAACCTCTCCACCAATACTTTCCCCATGTGATAAAAAAAAACAGTTTTAAAACACAGAAATGTCACAAACATTTATTTTTTTATCATTTAGCTATGGATACTCCCACGGGGATACCCTGGTGGTCCCCGGACCCCACATTTTGGGGACCACTATTTTAACATAGGCCTACTTTGGGTGACAGATGGGGTTGCGTGTGTGTGAAACAGAGGACACCTATAACCAATCCTACAGCTGTTATTATAGAAAGGCAGGTTCGTTTCAATTCACTCTGGCTTTGACCAGGGGCGGATGTAACATGTCCCGTTTGGGGGGGGGGGGACATGTTGGAGGGGCAAGAGAAAATGATATGCATGGGGGCCCATACCATTTTCCGTTACAGGACTTTTATTAGTCAAGTAAAGCATCAATAATAACATCAGTTGTTGTTGAAGTTGCAACAGACTCAGAGACTTTTCTGTTTTCAATGATGAAATGCTGTTGGTTTAGTGGTGCCAAAATTGTAGTTAGTAGCAGTAGTAGTGTTTCAAATCATTTTAAATATAAGCACTTTAATTTGAAATATCTTGGGTTGTTTTGCATCGTGTTTGGGGGGGCAGACTGGGTATTTAGGGGGGCACCCCCCCCCCCCCCATGCCAATGCATAGATCCGCCCCTGGCTTTGACACTTTAAACTTTACCTGGTTGTTCTCGGTCTAAACCGTGTGGTATAAATCCCACCCACCTTGTTGCAAGTTGTGCTTCATGTGGCATAAAAGCGAATGCATCGGTGAGCTGTTTTCTTTGGGATCGGCTGTACCTCATGTCAGAATGGATTCTCTCTGCCCTTAAAGAGAATAAAGAGAACCTGCTTTCTAAAGGGGGAAAATGGAACGAGGAGGCTGGTGTTTCCCCTTCTCAATTATGATGTAAGAGCAAAAAATGGCCGAGGCATTGATGTTCGACCGCGAGGGAAAGGGAATCCTGCTTTTCTGAACTCCAAAAATACTCCAAATAAATACGTATGTGACTCATCTGTCCTATATATGTCCCATATTTTCCTGTTGGATAAAGAAAGCACAAAGACCTAGATTTTCATCACCTCTAAACCCATTGTCCCTTAACTTCTTTGCCTTTTTAAACTAATTTAAATTTCATGTTTTTTTTCAATAGTTCAAATGGCCAGTCTACAAGTTCACAATGTGTCATTAGATTGGCTTGTCGAAATATTCCAAAAAGTTTATAAAAAATAGTAAATAGAGTTTTAGGGTTTAGCGTGTGACGAGCCCAATGTCTCATGTGTTCAAGAGAGTGAATTTTTTTTTTTTTCTTTTTTCAAGACCTATGGTCTTTTTAGGTTCCCCAGTCTATTTTTAAACCCCCACAAATTGTTGATTTAAACACTAATTGAGAAATCTGTGATTTGATTCTGTGTGTCTAAATGGTCATTGGGTCATTGGTATCCATTGATCATCCAAGTCCCCAACTCCTCCCATTGTGGTTCAAACCCCCTCCCTCTGCCCCTTCCACTGAGACTGAGGTGGGCGGGGTTACTGAGGTGGGCGGGGTTAAGAGGTGGTGAGGTGGGCGGGGTTAAGTGGTGATGAGGCAGGTGTGGACATTTTTTTGTATTGCAGCTGAAACATTTTGGTATTACAGTATGGAATGGTGTTGATGCTCTGAGTGGTTGTTTAGCCTTCATTGGATATAGATAGTAAAGGGCAACATTTATATAAACACATATACAACATTTATATTATTTACATAAATTCAATGTTAAATTCATGCTGGAACCCCTTTAAATCTCTCTCTCTCTCTCTCTCTCTCTCTCTCTCTCTCTCTCTCTCTCTCTCTCTCATCTCTCTCTCTCTCTCTCTCTATTATATATATATAATATATAATATATATATATATATATATATATATATATATATATATATATATATATATAGTGTATACTTACGCGTCTTTCTGTAAATATTCAAGCTTACTGTAAACCCAGGGACATAACGTAAACACTGCTTGAACCCATTGTGTGTTGTGTGTGTGTTGTGTGTGTGTGTGTGTGTGTGTGTGTGTGTGTGTGTGTGTGGTGTGTGTGTGTGTGTGTGTGGTGTGTGTGTGTGTGTGTGTGAGAGAGAGAGAGAGAGCATGTTGTGTGCCTCCACCGTGTTTACACTCGCTGCATTCGTGTGTGGACTTGTTGGTTTGACTGTTTGCATTGGCACCCTGTGAGGACAGTGTGAATTTACAAGTTTGTTTTTCATTCTCTCTCTCTCTCTCTCTCTCTCTCTCTCTATCTCTCCTCCCTCTTCTCTCTCTCTCCTCTCTCTCTCTCTCTCTCTCTCCTCTCTCTCTCTCTCTCTCTCTCTCTGCATCCATTTCCACTGTGTGTGTGTGTGTGTGTGTGTGTGTGTGTGTGTGTGTGTGTGTGTGTGTGTGTGTGTGTGTGTGTGTGTGTGTGTATTAGGTTGTATTGCTCCATTGTAACTGCGTATCGGGGCTGGTTGCATTGTGTGTGTTTGTACTGCAGCCCATGCCAGGGCCTCCAGGACCAGCGGAAGCTCCCAGGCCCAGAGGAAGTGTGTGTGGGGCTCCTTTGTGAGCAAAAAAAAAAAAGGCCCCCACCGGATTAAGCGTATCGTGCCCCCACCCCTCACCCCACCCACCCCACCTCCCCAAATGTGGGCCCTTTCTCCTGGGGATTATAAGAGGGACAGGGGGGGGGGGCTGTCACACAGATTCAGCACACCGTCACTGGACCGCTCCCTTTGGCGTAGTGGTAGCTACAGGACCAGGGGGGTCCATGGGGGTTATACTTTGTTCCGTCCGGGATACAATCGCTAAAGTGATTAGCCCGGCCGAGCTATTACGGAAGCATGGAGAATGTGTTTTGACATGCATGTGGGGGCAGGGGCGGATGTAACATGTCCCATTTGGGGGGGGGGGGGGGGGGGGCAGAAAAATGCGGTCAACTGCGGTCGCACCCATACCATTTTCGGTTACAGGACTTTTATTACGCAATTAAGCATCAATAATAACATCAGTTGTTGTTGAAGTTGCAACAGACACGCAGCATGCATAAAGCTAAAGGTCTGACTCAGAGAGTTTTCTGTTTTCAATAATGAAATGCTGTTGGTTTAGCGGTGTTAATAGCAGTAGTAGTTTCAAATCATTTTAAATATAAGCACTTTAATTTGAAATTGGGTTGTTTTGCATAGCATCATGTTTGGGGGGGCAGACTGCCCCCCCCCATGCCTAGATCCGCCCCTGTGTGGGGTTTGGGGGGGGGGGGGGGGGGGGGGGGGGGGGCTTGTGGCTGTCGCATGCTGTGGAATGCGATCACGATCAACAGTTGGGTGTGTGGGTAGATATTTGTGCCGGTATTTCTTTTTTAAAAACCCCGGGAGGGAGGGGGTTTCGGGGGATGATTGAGTGCTCCTAGGTTTTTCTATACGCTTTTTGTGTCCACGTCCGTTGTTTATTCCACGTTTGAGACAAGGATGGACGGACCACCGCTCGATGAGGTTCATAGCCCCTCTAAGACATTTTCGGATCCCCTGCTTACCTGACCTTCTTAGTGTAGAATTCACTGATATCACTTTTTAAAGCACAGTACAGATGGCATTCTCCAGGGCTCCGTGCTAGGCCCCTTCTCCTTTCCTCCCCCTCCCCATACGTCGACTCTCTTCCCAGGAAAATAACACAATCAACAGGCTTTTATTTCCCCAAATATTCGCCTCCATAGGGGTGAAGGAACAAGATATTTTCATTGGTGCACGACAACAGATCGTGCGGGTGATTTAGGAGACACATTTGTCAGAATTTGCGCGGGGTCTCGGGCCGGGGGTCTCAGTCAGCGTATTAATGGAGAGATCCATCCGCCCTTCCTTCTGGACAGCGTGCATGGGGAGTGTGGGGAGTGTGGGGAGTGTGGGGAGTGTGGGGAGTGTGGGGAGTGCCACTCGGTCGGCATGGCGACGCGGACAATGACGGCTGGGCAGTAAATGGTGTCCTCACATGCCACCCCCCTCCCTCCCTCCCCCTGTTGAGTGTTGTTGGAGGAGAACTCTCTTCCCTGTGCCTCCTCCCTCCTCCCCCTCGCCCAGCTCTTGTCTCTCCTCTCCCCACACCTCCTCCTCCATCTCCTATATAGGTCTTTACGCATTATCTGTTTACCCTTCCCCTCCCTCCCCTCCCTCTCCCCTTCGCTTTCTTTTCTCTCTCCTATAGTATGGAGACCACCCCCCCCTCTCTCTCTCTCTCTCTCTCTCTCTCTCTCTCTCTCTCTCTCTCTCTCTCTCTCTCTCTCTCTCCTCTCTCTCTCTCTCTCTCTCTCCCCTCGCCCTCTCCCTTTCTCCCTTTCAGGGAGGTGGCTGTACATGGTCCCCTGGTGACATTAGAATACTAATGTGTGTGTGTCCAGGGCTATGGTGGGGTGTATTATCGGGGGGCTCACGGCCCGCCTCTCAAATATGTGTGCTGTCTCCTCAAACTACCCCTTTTGTCCCCTCTCTCTCTCTCTTCTGAAAAGTTGCTTCAAAAATCACACACATGTGAATTGAGCGGCACTCTTACTTCACCTTAGACTCAGCATTGATTACATCATCGTGTTTGAACAAGCATCATTGAAAAGACAAACATTAACCATTTTCATTCAGCCTTTGCGCACGAACCCCGGAACCATTATAGTTTTCTCATTTCATTTCCGGATCCTTTATGTTGTTGATGTGAGCAAAAAACAGACAGTGTCCTTGTGGTTAGAGAGTCTGCCCTGAAAGTGGTAGGTCTGGGGTCAGTTCCCGCCCCGGCCGCACAGGGGCGGATCTAGGCTTGGGCATGGGAGGGGGGGGGGGGCAATGCCCCGCTAAATGCCCAGTCTGCCCCACCAGACATGATGGCATGCAAAACAACCCAAGCTTATATTTAAAATGATTTGAAACATACTACTGCTACTAACTAACTACAGTTGTGGCACCACTAAACCAACATTGAAAACAGAGAACTCTCTGAGTCAGACCTTTAGCTTTGTGCATGCTGCGTGTCTGTTATAACTTCAACAACAACTGATGTTATTATTGATGCTTTACTCGCCTAATAAAAGTCCTGTAACTGAAAATGGTATGGGTGCGACTTCATTGCCCGTGGCGGGAAGTGACACAGGCGATGTTTTGGTGGGGCGGGGAGCTACTTTCAAAATGACCATCTTAACAAGTAGAATTTTCCCTGTATATGCTATTACATGACGTTTGAAAACAGTATTTTAGGTTTGACTTGACAGTTTGTGATGTTTTGTTTAGTTTCTTGCACCCAAAACTAAGAACTTTCACGTTTTTGTCCACAATTGCGAAAGAGAACTGGCAAAACGTTGGTCAAAAAAGTAATTATTCTCCATTTTCTGATTGTGTGCACTCTTGAAAATTACGTAATTCAGATGTTTAAAAATAATTTTAACTCTTGAGAGTGTAAAATGAAACGCTCTCAAGAGTTACAGATCTATAAGGGTCTAAGTCCTGGGGGGACTGTCATGTGATCTACCTGCATGGTCTGTGTGATCTGTTAGATCACCATCTACCTTTTGGGCAGCCCTGGGATGCACTGTTGACTGTACAGTGTACTGTCTGTGTACAGCTTGCAGGCTGTATACAGTGATATAAATCTTGGCTGAATAATGCTGTTTTTTTTTTAGGTTGCCTGGCATCCACCAGGGTGACCCTGCTGAGTCTGAGGGGGAGCTGGCCTCCCTCGGTTGGAAAAAATAAAATAATGTCTGTATAATTAAGATTATAAAATCCTTGTTTTATATATTCATGGCCCACAAGGCTGGCTCCACAGCAACTCCAGCGGGGTGAGTTATAACTCCGAGCCAAAACCCAGAAAATGCTGGAGATGCTGTTTTTTCCCTATAGCACGTTAACAGTGTTTTGGAAGGAATTACTTCCAAATTAATGCTCAAAAATCACACTCCTGTGACTCTCTCATCGTCATACATCACCACATTCCGTGCTCGGGCCAATCGTCGCACTCCGTCTTATACAGGCACGTAGGATTGGCTACAGGGGCGGATGTAACATGTCCCATTGGGGGAGCAAGAGAACATGTTGGAGGGCAAGAGAAAATGGTATGGGTGGCGGCTTCATGAAGCCGCACCCATACCATTTTTGGTTACAGGACTTTTATTAGTCGAGTAAAGCTAAAGGTCTGACTCATAGAGTTTTCTTTTTTCAATGATGAAATGCTGTTGGGTTAGTGGTGCCAGAATTGTA
Organism: Benthosema pterotum; assembly: GCA_039105355.1. Taxonomy (NCBI): domain Eukaryota; kingdom Metazoa; phylum Chordata; class Actinopteri; order Myctophiformes; family Myctophidae; genus Benthosema; species Benthosema pterotum. The sequence goes on from CM076974.1 coordinate 1,335,680, forward strand.
GTTAGTAGCAGCAGTAGTGTTTCAAATCATTTTAAATATAAGCACTTTAATTTGAAATATCTTCGGTTGTTTTGCATGGCATCGTGTTTTTTTTTTTTTTTTTTTTTTTGGGGGGGGGGGGGGGGGGGGGGGGGGGGGGGGGGGGGGGGGGGGGGGGGGGGGGGGGGGGGGGGGGGGGGGGGGGGGGGGGGGGGGGGGGTGGCATTGCCCCCCATGCCCATGCCTAGATCCGCCCCTGGTTGGCTCGCACCCCTCATATGAATGAATGAATGAATGAATGAATGAATGAATGAATGAATGAATGAAATTTATTTATATAGCACCTTTCTAGACAATAGGTCACAAAGTGCTTTACAGATTGCAGGCAAATAGTAACACTATATGCACACAGTACAACAACCCAGGCTACAAATCTCCCCCCTTGTCGCCACTCTCGGCCATGAGGGGACGTTCCCTGAGGAACTCCAGGGTTTTGTCCATCAGATTCCAGGAGCTGTGGATCCCCTTTTTGTCGAGCACCGCCGTTGATGCAAGCTCCCAGCCTGGGGTCGTGCAGCTCGCCCTTGTATGTCGTCCACTTTGACTCCAGTTCACAAATTCACACGACCTGAACCTCCCTCACGGAAAACGCCCCCGACGTTGGACACGCCGTACGCACACATGCAGTGCAGACGCGTCCGGCATTTCAGAATGAGGCATGGAGACGGCGTAGACTAGAAGACACTCTCCCTCCAGTCTGGGTGTTCCTGAGTGCTGAGGCCATGAAGTTGACCTTCCCAGAGGGAAGAGGTTCTATGGAGAGGATTGAAGGGACATTTCCCTGTCCCGTTCTCGCGTTTTTTTCCCTTTAGGCTCAACCGTCCATCGGAATACGTCAGGTAGTCACATGCGGGTTTGAAAGCGTTCGTTCCCCAGACGTGCGTAGTTGCGGCAGTCCACCTCGAAATCCTTGCCCTTGCCTGAGCACACCCTCTTTTTCGGTGACGCCCCAATACACGGCGTCTTTCCTATTGCTGTTGTCGATGTCCAGGGCGTAGATGGCGTCTCTAGACCCACGATCACCAGGCCCAGGTTCAGAGAGAGAGAGTAAAGTTCTGTAGTTTTTCAAGCCCCCCCCCCCCCCCCCCCCCAAAAAAAAAAAAAAAAAAAAAAAATCCAACAGCACTGTATTTCCAGGCATTACGCACAAAGAGTCCCGTGCACACATAAATTACCTTCATTGTAAAAAGCAACAAGCGTACAACTGTTCTCTCCCATTAAATTCCCCTTGTCTGCGTAAGACCATAACCTCTCCCTCCTTCCCCCCTTCACCCCCCCCTTAATTCACACCTCATTTCATGTCATAAATCCACTTGGCCATCATATCTAACTAGTAAAGCATACAATCTTTCCCACTAATAGGCCATAATAACTTAATAAGCCATTTTTTCCACCGGTGGCTATTGTTTAAAAAATGTGTCTGTGTACTTCTACAGTAATGCTGTTTTGTTCAGCTGTCCAAAAGCTTCTCGGTACACTGGAGATGATGTGCAAAATGCATGTTTATTTATGCACACTTCATGGTGCATACAGTAACATTATGAAAGTGTATGGAGAGGAGTCGCTATAGCAGAAACATCAAATGGAACCAAGTGGTCCATTTGGTTCCATTTGTGCACTCTCAGAAAAAAAGGGTCTGAAAGAAGAATAATTAACATGGTGAAAGACAACTTGATGACATATTCAAGATGTGTCTAAAGGGATATTTCACTTAAAAAATGGTAATTGTATCGACTACTCAGGCTCATGTGAACATCTCAGATAGTTTATAAGTTACTCCAGTCTTTGATGTCTGAAACGCACACATTATCGTGGCGATTCCACCATGCCACTCAGTGCTGACAGATGAGAATCGCGCAGCGAGAAAAAAAGCTCAATAGATTGAGGTGTAAAATAAATCGCACGAAATGAAGACGCACGCAACAAACAACACTGGACCCCGCCAATAACGCCCGGCGTCACACACTCTCTTTATCGCAGGTCGTTTTCTAAGCACAAAACGCCGTCCCGTCCCGTTGAAAATGAACGAATGCGCGATTTGTTACTCGCCGTCTGTAAAGCCCCTAACAGATTCATCAAAAATATCCGTCTGGTAAATGATATTGTCGTCCATGCCATTTCATTTACAGTTTTAATTCTTTTTTTTAAAATAGATATATTTTTAAATGTAAAACTATGTCGTCGCATTGGTGGTGAGTCAGGTTCGGCAGGGGGCCCGGTTGTGCGCATGTATGGCAAAACGGCACCGAAAAACTGAGAAGCAGAATTGTTGGTGTTCTGCAGATGTTTAGCCGTGTAATTCATTTAGATAGAAATCTTGACCCCCCCCCCCCCCCCCCCCAATTGTCAGCAAAGGTTAAGCTCCTGCACACACACACACACACACACACGCACGCACGCACGCACGCACGCACGCACGCACGCACGCACACACACGCGCACACGCACACATGCGCGCGCACACACACACACACACACACACACACACACACACACACACACACACACACACACACACACACACACACACACACACACACAGTAGTAATGTACAGTATATCACGTACAGCCTCATTTAACGCTTGTGTGTCCATGCATCGACACCTCGTCCTCTTCCTCAAACGTCTCCTCCACTTAGAGTGTCTTTTTACAGACATCGGCAGCCATTCCCGATTAGACACGCATTTGAGAAATGTCAAAAATGTCTAGCAACATGTCTAAGCTCAACTGGTCCCACCAAGGAGCGATAAAGGGCCAGGCGTCTGAGGCAGCTGAGCTGGGTTCAGGGAGAGGAGGAGGGATGTATAGGGCAGGGGTTTTCAACCTTTTTGACTCCAGGGACCACCATTTGTTCAACATTTGAGCCACGGACCACCATTTGATTACATTTTCACACCAAAGACCTAACATTAAAGAATTCTTTTGATTTTGTCCACAATTCCAGGCTGTATTTTGCCAACAAAACAGTGTGAACTTCGTTGGTGCTAATTCAGATGATGAATATTTTAACTCTTGAGAGTGTGAAAATGAAACCAAATGGACCCGCAAGGGTCCATTTGGTTTCATTTTTACATTCTCAAGAGTTACATCTGGTTAACCAAATTTCCTTTATTTAGCCTGGGGACCACCTGGAACCACCTGGCTCAGGGACCACTGGTGGTCCCCGGACCACCTGTTGATAGGGCACATAGCATGGGCCGGTGGCACTGCTTCTGTTTTGGTCTTGTCTTTCTCTTGTAGCTTATGGGAAGGTAGGGTATCTTTACTCAAGTACATGAATCTTTCCTGGACTATTACTTGCGATAGTACTGTAGATTTCCATGTTACGGTATTGACACTTTTTAGTAAGTAAAACCAGGGGCAGGAGAAAATGGTATGGGGGCGGCTTCATCGCCCGTGATGCTTCGCGCCACGGGCAATGAAGTCGCACCAATACCATTTTTGGTTACAGGCCTTTATTGTAACCAAAAGCATCAACAATAACATCAGTTGTTGTTGAAGTTGGAACAGCCACGCAACATGAATAAAGCCAAAGGGCTGACTCTGCCCCCCCATGCCCATGCCTAGATCCGCCCCTGAGTAAAACCTACTTTTAGTAAGTAAAACAGTTGAGTATTTTCCCCACCACCACAGACCAAATAGGTTTGAATCCAACTCCCTGTCCTCTCTCTCTCTCTCTCTTCACAGTGCACTGACCCGTCCATCTGTATAACATCTGATATCCGATCCCCCCCAACTCTCTCATTCCCGTGGTGGACAGGACAAGCCACCTGTGACTACCAGCACAGCTGACCGCTATAATGTGGACACGGCTCGTGGCCATTTGCAAAAACGCTTAGCAAGTCAGAATCCTTTTCAACTTCTGACAGGCAGGCCTTAAGGGCCCTGGGCTGGTGCATGCTCTAGTCTAAAGTGTGCAACAGGCCAACAGCAAGAGCGTCAGGATCTGGTAGTGTGGTGAGGACCCAAATGCAGGACGTCAAGGCAGGCATAGTTCTAAACTCAAGACTGGGGACTTTATTACAAATAAACATGAAAATAACAAAGTAACACCGGATATGGTGTGACAACAATGACTCGACATGGACTGACTGGGGAACTAAGACTAATATACGAATAATATAAAAAATTAATTGATGTCATCAACTTGTAACTGCCCCCTCCCCCTCTCTCTCTCTCTCTCTCTCTCTCTCTCTCTCTCTCTCTCTCTCTCTCTCTCTCTCTCTCTCTCTCTCTCTCACTGGTCAGGGCCAGAGTATGGGTTGATTTTAATTTTCATAAATGGTGTGTTAATGACGTTGTTTGTCTAATTGATGAGGGGGTCTTGGTGTTTGGTTCGGTGTTCAGGTGAAATCCTAATGTATGCACTTTATACGTGATTTTATGAGATGACAGGACTGAAGTGACTGTTGTCCTTTTTTAGTTTTTAAATAAAGTGGTTTTTAAAAAGTCAAAAAAGTCTCTCTCTCTCTCTCTCTCTCTCTCTCTCTCTCTCTCTCTCCTCTCTCTCTCTCTCTCTCTCTCTCTCTCTCTCTCTCTCTCTCTCTCTCTCTCTATATATATATATATATATATATCATATTCAGTTATAAAAGACTATGCATCAGAAGGTTGTTTTATAACTGTAAAAGTGAGCAAATATTGATTCATGTATCGTAACAAGGACGACTGCACACTGACTTGGCCATGCAAATAGTAATAAAATCACATATTTGTACAGAACCGCAGCATAAAATGACTGCAAGTTTATACTTCTTTTCGAGGTGGGAAAGTACCTCGTGTTGTACTTCCTCTACTGCTCCTCTACTGCAGGAAAACACAGGTTTCATTTTCTTTTAAATTAGCCATCTCTGTGAACCTATTGGTCAAGAGTACAGATAGTGACGCACAAGTCAACAGACACCTGACCAGAAGTTATTGTGAACGCAGAGAGCGAGATTACTATGTAAACCAGACAAAGGCATTGTGCGTGCGTGCTTGTAGGGCTAGGACTTTAACTGATGAATTGAGATTAATTAATTACAGAAACACGATTAAAAAGATGAACTCCTTTTAATTGTGCATAGATTTTTCACCACAGATCCTTTTTTTACTGGGCTAGTTTCAGGTGGACCAATCACACCGGTGCACGCAATGGGAGAAGCAGCCAATCAGAGCACTTTGCTTTCCCCAGTGATGATGTGATATTTTGAATTGAAATTTTGACTCATTGATACACTCTGTTTTAATTTACAAAAAAATGTCTAAGTGTTGATATGCGATTAATTGAGATTATATATATATATATATATATATATATATATATATATATATATATATATATATATATATATATATATATATATATATATATATATATATATATATATATATATATCTCCCTTCTCTTAAAGTTTTAATGATGGTGTTTAATTGTGCCAAGAAAGGAAAAAAATGTAGTAGAGCCAAAATTATGCACACTTTGTAATGTAAACTCATTTTGTAATAAATATTGGTCAACTCTATTTGTTTATTGTATCAGTGAATTGCATTAGTAGGTCATGCAGTGACCCTGCCACTTAAATATGTGAGAGAAAAAAAGAACCTGTACCGGTATATTATTTACAGAAAATTAAACAACATACTGTGCAGTATTACGTGATATTACGGTGATGATTTTTTTTTTTTTTTTTTTCATTTTCTTTTGACAAAGTTTGCTCTGTGGAGAAAAATAATGTTGGCAATCTTTCCAGGAAGTGAGGTACAGTACCTACCAGGAACAGCTCAAGTACAGGAAGAGATGCTTGAGTTCCATTTTAGTCATTAAAACGAGGGAGGTGTGGTTTGTCTAAAAAATACTCCTTTAAGACCCATACTAGACTGTAATCAGAGCAGCTGAGACGAATAATAGCCTAAGTCCATATTTCAATCTTACCCCTCCCTAGATGGCCTATAGATGTCCTGACCCTTTGTCCATCAATACATTATGGATCATTAGTATGGACTTAGACTGTTATTCGTCTCAACTGCTCATTGATTTGAGTAGGCCTATAGTGGTGTCGGAAAACTTTGAGATCTGGAAGAAGAACAAGTTTGGTCAAGGAACATTTCTGAGGGTTTAGCTCTGGATCCCTTCAGAGCTAATGAGAACGTGCTATTGGGCCTCCTGACTTGAAGATTGGGTGAGGAATATACTGACTATGGCTATGGATTACTTGATTTTAGGAAAATAGAAGAGCTACTATATCTGGTTTGATAATCTCTTTCATATATTGACTCATTGGCGATATTGCATTGCAGGACTTTGTGTCCGTGTTTGAATATTTTCTTTGATATCTATTGATTTCTCAAACTATTATTTTTCATTGATCAAGTTAAAAATGCAATGGTAGTAATGGGAGTCTGGATAAAGAATTACTGACACAGGTACAGGAAGTGTACAGTCTAATCGGAGCTTATTGTTATAAGCACATTGATCCACTGTACATAGATTACTCCTAAAATTACTCAAAAAAGAGCATATGAGTCCATCTCAAACCCTAGATTTGTTGGTTGTGGCCTGAATAACATCAAATCCGTCTTCACAGGGAGCATCGAATAGGATACCATAGCTGTAGTTGTGGTTTCCTCAGTCCAGGACACCGTGAACATGGGAAAGAAAGATCCCACGTCTGTGTTATGAGTTTGCGGTCACTGCATGGCGCCCGTAAATTGAACCAAAATAAAAAGGATTTTGGCCAAGAATTCATAATGTACTCGCTACAAAAAAGCCTCAAAAGCCATCCGGAGATAGTGTGTGTGTGTGTGTGTGTGTGTGTGTGTGTGTGTGTGTGTGTGTGTGTGTGTGTGTGTGTGTGTGTGTGTGTGTGTGTGTGTGTGTGTGTGTGCGTGCGTGCGTTGGGAAGGGGGTTTGGGGGATGTGCTGCTGATCCTATAGCAATCCCCCAGTGGCATGCACGCATGCAGTCTGGCATTGATCATCGCGCCACTGTGGCTGTTGGATCGCAGCCCATCGGTGGCTTGATCAGAAACACAGAAACCTGGAGCGGCTCTGAACTCATTCTGGGGTTCGCACGGCCGGGCCTGTCTGTGTTGCGTGAGTGCACAGGCTTAAAGATTCTTCCAGAAGCTTATTACTGTCTGTTCCAACAACACTAGCATGCCTCTGACTGCAGTCACTTAAGACTGTTCACTTTCATACCGGCGATACTGCCTGCCTGGAACAATTTATGTTATGTTTGGAAATGTTAGGCTCAAAACGGGTATAATCTCTTGCGAGGCAGTGCAGCGCAGTAGATAGCGATCTCGTCTCGGGAGAGAAAAGAAGAAGATGCACATGCTTCAACTCTTCTCGTGCGTCCAACAAAGATAACGGCGATAGCCAAAAGCCGGCGGGTGAAGGTTTCGTTCACACGGGCAGATCATGAGATGAGAGCTGATTTGGAGCTGCAATTCCATTGATAGTGAATAGAAGACTGCGTCGTTTACATCTGTCTGTTTATCCAGGTTGTCGTGATGTGGGAGTCATTGTTAAAGAAGGAGTATTTTTTGTATTTTTTCAAATTTTAATTTGCACATGTATAAGAGGTGACAGTACTTAATTAGACCCTTTGGTGCATTTTTTATGTCTTCCCTTTGTATTTATGTTCTCTTCCTGGGGGCTGAAACCTTGACAAACGTGCCAATGAAATAAAAAAAAACTATCAGCCCCTCCTCTAACCCCTCCCCTTACCATACAACTACAGCTGTGGGTGTGACTTTAGTTCCATCACCCATCACCACCCTTCAGGCAAACCAGGCATACTTAATGAACTGGTGGGGGTGATAAACATTCATTTTAACAAATACTGTACACTTAAGAAAAAAAGAAATTCCTCCTCCTTATATAACAATAATAACTGATCTTGTCTTAGGGTGGGGAAAAAATCATGGCACTTCATCTTTAAGGCAATGACAGCTTGTAAGTGGTCGGTCTTTCAGTGCATAGGGTTTTCAAACAAGTCATTTCTCAGGTCAGTGTATAGTGAGGCCACAGTGAAGAGAGTTGTTCGCAGAAGGGGGGATTTTTAGTTTTTGTTTTTTGCTACAAAATATCCCCTTCACTGGTTAGTGAGCAACACCGTGAGCCACAAATCCCTGCTTTTTGGCCAGCAGACTTGCTGAATTTGCAGAAAGAGAAAGAAGGGGTGGAGGAGGGGTGGGGGGTACTGTTGAAAAGAGAGGGAAGAAAACTGTGGACTGCCATGCAAAATTAAGTGCAGATTCTGTATATATGAATCTTTTTTTCATGTCACAAATGAAAAAAAGAAAGAAAGAAAGAAAGAAAAAAGGCGAAGATGAAAAATGGAGAGAAATAAACATAGTTGGGGGCTGGCAGGGGCCCTTGTTTCGTTTGGCGGATTGCAGCCCGGCACCATTACAGCCATGGGCGGCGTGGCCATCGGGACCACCGGGACTTTTCCCGGTGGCCTGCGCCACCTAGGGGCCTGGACGGGGTACAAAAAAAAAAAAAAAAAAAAAAAAAAAAAAAAAAAAAAAAAATTTTTTTTTTTTTTTTTTTTAAACCTCCAGGGCAGGCCAGCGCGACAGGCCAGGCCAGCCCAGGCCAGGCAAACTAGTGTTTCTCCTTCCAAAAATAAAAGGTGTTCTAGTACTACAGAGTTTAGTTAAACAGTGTGAGTGACTGAGTGTAACCTGATACCCTGCACCAGTGCACCTGCATGCGCTGGACTGGAGAGAGCGAGTTAGCGAGAGGCTCCCAGCTGGCCTGGGATCCAGGGGCGTAGCTACGGGTGGGCTGGGGTGGGCCACTGCCCACCTAAATAGAGAGCTGGCCACCCATTGAAAACATGACTAAGAACTTGAGAAAACAAAGGACAAAGACCAGAGAGCCTCTAGAGAGAGCTTGAGAGGTCTAGACTCACTGTAGTTACAGTATAATGGGTGATTTGCGGGCACTAATCACCCAGTATAATGCAAATGGAGCTTTTCATTCACCCTTTGTTTGTAAACCTGCCAGATCGTTATCATTTGGCAGGTATCAAAACAATAGCGCTTGTTTCTGTGGGGGGACTTTCACAAGGATTTTTCAAAAGTTAACTCTGGTCTGTTCTCCTGAAAGAAAATCTGTCATGATCAGCAGACACATTGGTAACTAATCTATAAATGGCTGTGATTCAATAGTGAACAGCTGAAATCTATTTGATAATGATTGTGCTAATGAAACAAAACACTATGTTGGTGACAGGATTATTATTTCATGTTTCATGACATTAATTCAACCATTGTACAGTAAAGGTTATATAAACTGAAATATAACCGTATATGGCAATAATAGCAATAAATAGATTTCTTGCACGTGCAAATTTGCGGCCATCACGCACGCAGCATGCCCACTCTGAATCGCTCATGCCCACCCTGAATTGAGTTTCTGGCTACGCCACTGCTGGGATCAGTGGGGGACACACCCCTGCCAGCCCCCTTCTTGTGTGTGTGGTGGCCAGTGTTGCCAACTGCCAAAATCCAAAATGCACTAGTGGCATTTCCAAAATGCACTAGAATGCGCCAGATGCTTGCCTGGAAGGTGTGTAGACTTGGGATAATTCACATGAGGAATATTTTTAACTCTTGAGACTTGAGTGTGAAAATGAAACCAAATGGACCCGCAAGCGACCAGTTGGCAACACTGGTGGTGACCAGTGTTAGGACATGTGCACTACCTAACTTAATATATTACCAACCAAAATTCAGTAACTTGTAATATAAATACATTACTTAACAAAAAATGAATACATTATACTTTTCTTTCTGCCATTACTGCATACTTTCTATATTACTTTCTGTCAATATGTCTCACTGCAAGTGTTCATGTGAAATTATCTCGACATCTGCAGAAGTTAAATAATTACTTATTTTCTATAATTTCTCAAATTATTTACTGGCTTCCATGAATTCAAGGAATACATTTAACTCCTTTTTCAAGTTGATCTCAAATGGATTTGGCTAGATGGTGTTTGCTTTATTGTAGGTATGCCACTGGCCTACACAATATTTTATTAATAGTGATACTAAATATATATGTTTTAAAACATTTTTAAAGTAATATGTAATAGTAATATTAGTTTGTTTGAAAATAAACCTTTGAAGGCACAGTAGCTTTGTCATGCTTCGACTTTTGCGAGGTGAGGTGGGGGGGTGGGGGGGGTGGGGGGGTGGCCTGGCCAATGGCAAAGTCCAGATGGCCTGGCCAGCCCCACTCCGCCCCGGCACCATTACAGCCCAGTCATTAACCTGGAATCTAGAGGAGGGGGAGGAGGGGAGAAAAAAAGGCAGTACTGCTCCGTTTCCCCGCTCTATATTTTTCTCTCTCATTCTTTTGCTTCTCCATGTATCTCGTCTCTCTTTCCCCGTATCTATATACCCGTAACACTATCTAAACAACACCTCCCATCTCTATCTCTATCTCTCTGTCTCTGTCTCTCTAAACTATATTTTCAATTTCTCTCCCGATAGTCTGCCCTCTTTTTCCCCCATTTTACTCCTGTTTTCTGTTCCTTTCATATTCAATTCTGTTATTTTCTGCTTTCTCAGACGCTCTCTCTCTCTCTCTCAATTCAAGGCTTTCTCTCTCCCTCTCTCAAAGCACAATAAGCACAATACAACAGTACAACAACAGAATCAAGACAACAATGTTGTAAATTTGAAGGTCAAACTCAAAATCTTCAATAAATAGTGTGGTTGTGTCCCATCTGCTCGCCTTCTCCTGTCACAGCAGCTCACAAATCTCGCTGCTGTGTTTGCACATCGTTGTACTTCGCCCAACAGGTATGGGACTCTTTTGTCATCAGCAGGGGTGTAGTGGAGGGGAGACGCGGGGGGACGGCGTCCCCCCACTTTTCACATCTAAAATATTTTTGGGGCAAAAGTAGGCCTATGTTTTTTGTCTTGTCATTTACTTTCATGGACACAATTAGGCATTGTAAACAATCTTTCTCAATATGCTATACTTGTTTTAATAGCGTGTCTGTGTGTGTGTTCCATTTCCTAGAAATGGAGGTCTGAAAAAAAGCATTAGCATGGTGAAATACATCTTGATGACATCATCAAGATGTGTTTCACCATGTTAATGAGTTTCCTTTTTTCTGAGAGTGTACAAATGGACCCGCTAGTCCATTTGGTTCACATTTGTACACTCTCAGAAAAAAAAATGAAAATGGGTGGAATTTCCCCCCCACTTCTAAAAGTCCCACTACAAGACTGGTCATCAGCCATGTTCAAACTGTCCTTGGGTGGTTGTGATCTGTGGGAAGTATATGTCTCTCAGGGGCGGATCAATGCCCCCTAACTGCCCAGCCTGCCCCACACAATGGCATTGGCATGCAAAACAATCCAAGATAATTCAAATTAAAGTGCTTGTATTTAAAATGATTTGAAACACTACTACTGCTACTAACTAACTATAGTTGTGGCATCACATATACCAACAGAATTTCATCATTGAAAATAGAAAACTCTCTGAGTCAGACCTTTAGCTTTATGCATGCAGTGTATCTGTTTTTACCTCATTTTGTGTGAGCCAGGTCTATGGCGGCCTCTCTCAACCGCGAGACAGTGTTTGCTGGGTCTGTATCAAGTTAATGTTTTTTCTTAGTTTTGGATCAGTTACAGTTCTGAAGTATTCTGCTACTATTTAGTTCTGTTTAGAGCTAAATACTGTACTCTGTCTCTCTCTCTCCTAAAAATGTCAAGGCAATTATTATTATTATTATTATTTTTTAAAAATTATGTAATGTTCAAGGGTCCACATAATTAGAAAATGGAGAATAATTGTTATTTTGACCAAAGTTTTGCCAGTTCTGTTTTCCAATTGTGGACAAAAATGTCAAAGTTATTAGTTTTGGGTGCGAGATCACAAACTGTCAACTCAAACCTCAAATACTGTTTTCAAACGTCAGTATTAGCATAAAAAACCTTACAATTCTCTCCCTCTATTTTTCATTATAAGTGCATTATTCTTAAACACTATAACAGTAAGTAACACCATCACCACTATTTCAAAGCTCAAACTTCCTAGGGGGCCTTGAAATGGATTTTCAATAATGGAACAATCACATGTTTGATGTGTAGATCTTGTAGAGCAGGTCTTTTTGAAAGTAGCTCTCAAGTCAAAAAAGTGTGGGCACCCCTAAAGCAAATCTGGCACGCTGTGCATGAGGGGCTGCTCGAGGGTTAAGGGTAGCCTAATTCTACTGGTGTGAGGATGTATTGTGGAAGGGTTCTTTAATTCTGTGTCATTTAGTGCATTTTTTCGAAAGAAAGAAATAATAGTAGGCCTAATAATAATAACCAGTGGGTTATAGAGTTTACTAGGCACTCTGGAGGCCCACAACCGAAATGTGAAGAATAACAAAAAAATGAATATGATACTGCCGTGTTGCGGGAAGAGGAAGTGTTTGGGGTTTCTGGTTGGGTTATTGCAGTTTTATACCGCAAAGAAATGGGTATCCTAGTCTGGTGGGAATGTGGGTCCTTGGTATGAACCCACGTCGGTCTGCAGGGGCCCCTGGGGTTGATGTTTGTTTTCTACTGTTTGGTAAAAAAAAAGACAGGCCTGATTCTAAGCCCAAAAACCACACATGAATGGAAACCCCCCAAAAGAAGACCTTAAGATTAAGTGTTTGAATCAGAAACGCATGGCGCATTCATGAAGCGGGTGAATTCAGACCGAAAGGTCCTGCGTTTCATACTTCCATGAACCTACCCTGTTTGTTGCTCTATTTGCTTATTGCCTTAGCTGCTTGCTTGGTCCTGTCTTATCGTTGTCTGCAGTTATATTTTTAATTTTAGGATTCATTTCAATAGTTTGCGTAATGTGTGTCTTGCCTACTTATTGCTGCTTTCTGGCATCATAATATGCGGCCAAATTAAGTCATTTTGATACAGTTATAATACAGTAATTAAACGTGAAGTGCATAACGTGAGTGAGGCATTGGACGAGGAAGAATACAAGGGCTTTATTGTGCCAATGAAAGTAGATCAAGCTCTATTTATATATCACAATTCAGAAGTGTAGGCCAAGAGCATCTGCTAAATGAAAAGTGCTTCACAAGAAACATAATAAATATTACCATATTCACTCAGATTTAAATGTATGTAAATAAATAAACAAACAACAAATAAATGAACAATCAATTTTTACTACACTATAACATTGTAAATCAATTGTAAACTTAGAAAGAAAGAGAGAGAGAGAGAGAGAGAGAGAGAGAGAGAGAGAGAGAGAGAGAGAGAGAGAGAGAGAGAGAGAGAGAGAGAGAGAGAGAGAGAGAGAGAGAGAGAGAGAGAGAGAGAGAGAGAGAGAGAGCGTGCGTGCATATGCGCGCGCTTTTGCAGCCGCGGTTCTGAGCAGGGGGCGGGGTTTGCCTTGAACTCGGGTGGGATCCATAAAAGGCGTGTCGGTTGGCCGCGCCACTCTCCCAAACAACACACGTAGGCCTATAGGCCTAGCCCTTCATCTAGTGTTTGTTACAACTCGTAATGTAACGCTTATTTATCGACATGGACATAGCTAAACAGTGTTTATACCATGTTGGTGAAAAACTACAGCTGTTGGAAAGAAAAACCGAAGTGTATTGGTGAGTGTTTGCTGCAGAACTGTACAATGGTGCTTCACAAACATTTTCAAGTTGACACTCCATTAGCCCCGATGTTTTTCTTTCTTTCTTTCTTTCTTTCTTTCTTTCTTTCTTTCTTTCTTTCTTTCTTTCTTTCTTTCTTTCTTTCTTTCTTTCTTTCTTTCTTTCTTTCTTTCTTTCTTTCTTTCTTTCTTTCTTTCTTAAAACCCCAATGAAAACCCCCTAGGAACATGCCACAAAAAGCAACTGACTTTCCCCCTTTCTATAGGGCCTATGTTACATCACAGAGTCTCTGTGACTGATGTTTATGTGGCACTATTATGCTACTACACAGAATGTGTTGGTTACTGTAGCCTACAATACTTTGACGGTGAACAAATATTTTCAACTCTTATTTGTCCCTATTCTAGACCTTCTACATCTCTACATAAGAGACAGTTTCATAGTTCTGTTGTTGGTCAGGATTGAAATAGCAATAAATACATTCATTTGAAAAGGAAACATTGGAGAGAGAGAGAGAGAGAGAGAGAGAGAGAGAGAGAGAGAGAGAGAGAGAGAGTGTGTGTGTCTGTGTGTGTGTGTGTGTGTGTGTGTGTGTGTGTGTGTGTGTGTGTGTGTGTGTGTCCATAGGTTTATAACAATTAAGTTATCTATAATTTATTTCTCTGCAAAAAATGGCCAAAATAACAAAAAAAAAGCAGGGCCCCTAGTAAAAAACCTGCTTAGGGCCCCTTGGAGGCCAGAATCGGCACTGCCTATGTATACTTGGTGATGGGCAGTAACCATAGATATATGGCAGTAACTTCTTACAAGTAGCTATAAGATAGATAGCTTAAAGGGGGACTCCACCCATTTTCAATTTAATATGTCATTAATATACCTGAGAGATGTTGTGTGGACATGATAAAAAAAGTTTCCCCCAATTCTGTATTTCCTAAAAATGGAGGTCTGAAAAAAATCATTAACATGGTGAAATACATCTGATGACATCATCAAGATGTATTTCAGCATGTTAATGATTTTTCTTTCAGACCCCTTTTTCCTGAGAGGGTTAGGGTAAGGAATTTTTTGAAAATGGGTGGAATTCCCCCTTTAACTACATTTTCCCATAACTTGTAGTGTAGCTTACTACATTTTTTTTTTCAAGAGTAACAAGTATTGTAGCTTATTACATTTTTTTCAAGAGTAACAAGTAGTGTAGCTTAGCTGGGTTGCACAGGGTTTGTTGCTATGGTATTGTGGGAGTGGATTTTGTTGACTACGCTGTTTGGCGTGTATTTTAAGAAAGTATTTGAATCCACCTCTTGCCGGGGATGTTTTGTTTTGCTTACTTTTCAAATAGTCTGAATATTTGTCTCGATTATGACCGAATTGTTTTATGTTAGAAATGTTGTGTGAATCCCCATCATGTGGAAACTGCCAATGCTAACTTGTATACAGCTGTATGTATAACAGGGGCGGATGTAACATGTCCCATTGGGGGGGGGGGGGGGGGGGGGGGGGCAAGAGAACATGTTGGAGGGGCAAGAGAAAATGGTATGGGTGCGGTTTCATCGCCCGTGTCGCTTCGCGCCACGGGCGCCATTTTCGGTTACAGGACTTTTATTAGTCAATTAAAGCATCAATAATAACAACAAACAGCATGCATAAAGCTAAAGGTCTGACTCATAGAGAGTTTTCTGTTTTCAATGATGAAATGCTGTTGGTTTAGTGGTGACACAGCTGTAGTTAGGGACTGTACGTTATTTACCGGGGGGGGCGGGCTGGTGCGCTGGAAGTCCGGTCAAAAAAAAAATCATGCCCCCCCCCCCACCTCAATTTTTTCCCCATGGCCCTCCCCCACTTCAATGTTGTTTTCCCATGGCCCTCCCCCTACAGGTACAAAAATGTAATATGTAAAATTGATAGTAATTCCATTTGCCCCGCCATTTACTTTGAGATTTTTTCTTCAGTTCAATGAGCATGCCAGCTGTCGTGAGCATCCCAGTACACACTGACATTTAACCAACAAATAAAACGCTGACAGGTCCCTTTTGGTCAATCTTGCGGAATCATGCCTCTCACAGCCCATCAATCAGAAAGTATACATGGTTCAGACCCTACACATGCTACCTAGCCGCTACCACCCATTCCTCAACAACGGGGCAGATGAAGCTCGGCACTTTTCAACATCCAACGCGGTACAACAAAATCACTTCTAGTAGCACAACTTAAACAAGTTGCTTCGGTGGAAAAACATTCGTAGCCTATATTGAACACAGATGGCACACGGCGGTGCCAATAAATAAAATCATGACTTACCAGAGGCTGTGACCACCAGTTGACTACAACACCTCTCCAAAATTCCTCTGGAAATGCCCATCCAATTCGTTGTCAAAACTTCCCAAACTGTTTAGCCCATATAGTTCACCTCAGCTAGTTTGATATTTGTTCACGGGCATTTTCTATCATCTCGATGATGCTCAATGTTCCTCCGTAGCACTAGCAATACATCATCACTTTTTGTGCGCTGCTTCAAGCCACATATTTTTTCCATAGTGTCTTGGACACCAAGGGGTTGCAGTGATATCCGTAGCCTCGGATGTACATTGCTACCTGCCCTAAGTCTGCTTCGCTTTTCAGTAAAGAATGTTGTCTTCTCCGCCATTTTTTCCCGCTAGCGTTTTTCCTCTTCTTCTTCTTCTTATTGGCTCCAGCTAGTGTTTGATTTCGAACGGACTTATGGGTAAAGGCAGATCATACCATTTTTAGGGATGACTACAGATGCACGCTTCAGTGCTAAAGTATGCACCCGGGACGCAAAGCGATGTGTTTCAGAGAAGTATTGCATTTTTTTTTTATTTAAAAAAATAAAAAATAAAAAATAAAAACTTTTTTTCCCCATGGCCCTCCCCCTAACTCCGATTGTTTTTGCCATGGCCCTCCCCCCACCTCATTTTTTTCCATCATGGCCCTCCCCCCCCTACGCACCAGCCACCCCCCCCGGGTAAATTACGAACAGTCCCTTAGTTAGTAGTAGTAGTATCGTTTCAAATCATTTTAAATGTACTTTAATTGTAAATGCACTTTAATTTGAAATATCTTGGGTTGTTTCGCGTGTTTAGGGGGGCACTGCCCCCCATGTCCATGCCTAGATCCGCCCCTGATGTATAAGTACTGTATGTACCACTTCACTTCAAGAACCACTTCACTACTTTTCAACGTATCTTCATATAATTATGGGTCTTCACTAATCTACATGATAAAATACCACTTTTTTCCTACTCAGTCTGTGTCTCATAGGAGGGTTGTGGGCAGTGCAGACAGGAACCGGGAATGAAGAGGCCTTCTGCAACAGAAAATGGCGATAATAGCCATAGTAGAAAAAGAAAATTAAGGTAGGGTTATTGTGTCAAGTCAACAAACAAAAACAGATTCCTTAATTGTGATTTGAAGTTGACCTGTTTGCACCTTAAGCAAATCGGATTTCTATCTTGAATCTGATTCAGGCTCCATTAAGGCTAGATTTAGCTGCCAGTGTAAATCTTTCTTTTCTTGGTCTTCACCCTGAAACTCATATTCATTCCCACGGAAAAGAGACATTCATTATACCGTTTTTAGATAACGCCCCCGCCCCCCCCCCCCAGTGGTTCATCCAAAATAAGCTGCCAGAGACATTTGTCTGTGTCTTTTTTCACTCCATGTATGTATACCTGCGTATGTCTGCGGCGTGCGGCCTGTCCCTTCACATTATCTCCTCTGACAGACAGCCAGCCTCCTCTCCTCTCTGCCGTTAAGTCTCCACTTAATTCTCCTGCACCCCTTTAAAATGCGTTTGGCTCGGGTACGGTGCGATCTGGTCTTCCTCCTGGCCCCGCTCCACACGGATGGGCTCTCCATCATTCTGAAGTGTGTCTAGAGAGAGACAGACCTAGTTGCCTTTTAAAGGGGAATTCCACCCATTTTCAACATTTTACTATGTTATTGATGTACCTTTGAGTTGTTGGGTAAACATGATAAAAAAGTTCACTCATTCTGTGTTCCCAAGAAATGGAATTATGAAGAAAACCACTGACATGGTGAAACATCCTGATGACATTAACAAGATGTATTTTCTCCATGTTAATGGATTTCTTTAGACGCTCCTTTTTTTCTGAGAGCGTACAAATAGAACCAAATGGTTGCATTTGTACACTCTCAGAAAATTGTTGAAAATGGGTGGAATTCCCCTTTAATTCTGCTGACTCCACCGAGATCATGTCACACTGACTGAACCTAGACTTAGTTTTTATTCAGTGTGCGCATTTGTAATGTATATATCCTGTAGGTCCTAACTGCTGTGCATGGTCATTGCTCGTCAGACACAAATGTTTGCCCAAACCATACTGTGACTGTGTGTCAGTGTCTGTCACGACGCGTACAAAACGTGTGTTCTGTCTGTGCGTACGGGGCCTCGTTCATAATCGTTGGATGAGCGACCCTATGCAGAGACGGATAGGTTGGACAGAGGGAAGGGGTGTTTAGTGATGGTGTAACAAAAATAAGTGTTGTAGGGCTAATTATTATTACTGTTAATGTGAGGGGGTTGGGATGGGGGGGGGGGGGGGGGGGTACAGGGAGTGGGCGTGTCGATGGTGGTGAGGTCAGGACCAGGGTGACAGTGTTGTCAGTCATGTTTTGGGAGGGGGGGGGGGGGGGGTGGGGGGGTGCAGACAGTCAGACAGACCGTCCGGCTGTGCATGGGAACCGATGACGGGGGGCCATCAAAGGCCTTCATGGGTTAATGTGGGACTGGAGGGAGGGAGCGGGTTTATATCCAAACCACTGACACCCCCCCCTCCACCCACCCACCCTTATGCACACAGGAAATGCGCTGATGGGCGATGAATGGAGAGATCATACACGTCAATGAGGAGGACAGCGTGGCAGGCTGGAGGCAGACCACAGATGACACAAGTATGGGGGTGAGTGGTGGGGACTGGTGTTCTGGATGGTGGGGTGGGGTGGGGTAGCGGGGACGGGGACGGGAGGGGCAGCATTATGGCCACCCCGTCACCCCAGTGTTGGAACGTACTTTTAAAAAATAGTTAATTCTCTGAAAAAGTAACATATTTTTTTTTACTTGTTACTGAATTCTGAAAGTAACTACTTTAACTTTATCTTTACTAAATTCCGAAAGTAACTACTTTACCGTAACTTACTACCAAGACAAAACCACACACACGTTAATTCGTTTTCGAGGAACAAACATTTTCCTAATGACACTGGTTAGCTGTATACAGAGGGGAAAAAGAGCACTTATGTCAATAATCCAAAATCGCAGACAATTTCCAGTCTAATGATATGGATATGATTGGATCATGATTGTCAGAGCTAAACTAAGCTTACCAATCATCATTGTGATGACGCTATGCCCTGTGGAAGACGCATTAAGTAAATTGTTCCTAGTTACTCATTGCCAACGCAAACCATTCACCTGTAGCCTGAGCCGCAAGCCGCCATAAGATCGTACCAGTTGTGTGCACACAAAGTGTAACGACACATCCAATATTCAGTGATCTGCATGGAAATGAATGTAGTCTATATTGTGTACGAATGTGCAACAGTGAGGCGCTCACATCGCCATATTATTGTATCTGTAAGCATGTCTCATACCGTAGTTATGTACAGTAACTTTAGTGATGTATTATGTGTACAATGCAGTCAGGAGTCTGGGGAAGACTTTCGTCCTTGAGAAGCAATACCATATACGTGAACATGGCATGCAACCTTCTGTGTGTGTGTGTGTGTGTGTGTGTGTGTGTGTGTGTGTGTGTGTGTGTGTGTGTGTGTGTGTGTGTGTAAGCCCCTCACTAGAGCAATACGATACCTCCAGTTAACCTGCAGCTAAAGTACATTATTGGTAAACAGATCATGTAGCAATGCAGCACTTGCAGAAAGACAGCTAGAGGCTGCAGGTGTTACGTTACTGGGTGTTTTATTATAAGGGTATGGATAGGGCTGCAACTAACCATTATTTTCATAATCAATTCATTGGCCAATTACTTAAAGGTAGGGGAAGTGATTTGAAATTCATGGTGTAGTACCAGCCTGGTGCACTAGGGGCCCCCAAAAGTAGCTACACTATGTGAACCTGCTGCTCTCTCCTGATTGGAGGAGAATTGTGGTGACCTGGGGAACTTTTATTAGCTCCTCTGCTAACGTGGGGGAGGGGGAAACTCCATATGTGGTTTCCACACCTTATAATAGAGCATTTTAACAGAAAAAAATATTTTTTGGGTGATATCTGACAAAAGTGAAATCACTTCCCCTACCTTTAAGCGATTAAACGATTCTTCGGATTATGACACTTCTACATGACATGTTCTAACTAACAAAAATACAATTGACTAGCTGCTGGTTAGGCTGCAAACACATTTTTGAATTGGCTACACGTGTCAGTCTAAAGGGAACAGTACTCTGAACTCAAATAGGTCATTTCCAAATAAATTGTCCAGCCTTATGTTTTGTTCTTGATACTATAATCATTGTGTCATTTTGCTGCATGTGCAACTATCATCAGATTGTAAGGGAAGAGAGATGGATCACTGCTCTTTAGTTACACATGATGCTGAAAAAAAAATATAGTTAAAAATTGGAAACACCCATGATGACTCCAGTAATTAGTTGCCGATTACTAAATCAGTTTAATTCAGAAGCATGTCCAAATGAGCAACAACACTTAAACACCAAAAACCTGCAACCGCCAAAAGTGTAACTACTAAGCAACTACAGTGTATTATACAGAAAAACAAATGGATCTGTACTAGTCACAGGTGAAGAAAACAAAGTATGCAGTGTTGCTGAGATGTGTTATCGTTCCAAAGATCTTTAAATTGCACTCATTGATATAAATCTCTCCCATTTATACCCAGAGAAAGAGAGAGGGGGAGAGATAGGGGAAAACAGAGGGAGAGGCAGGGAGAGACAGAGAGAGAGAGAGAGGGACCTCTGAAATGCACAGGAACACGTGCGTCTGTTCCCCTTTGGAATTCTGCCTGTGGATGTTGGAGCTTTGGGGAGCATATGTGGATTTGAGAATTTTAATATGGAGCTGACCTTCAACCTCTGTAACTTTGTGTTTAAGGCCAGTGAAAGTGAGCTGTCCTGGCTGTGTGTGTGTGTGTGTGTGTGTGTGTGTGTGTGTGTGTGTGTGTGTGTGTGTGTGTGTGTGTGTGTGTGTGTGTGTGTGTGTGTGTGTGTGTGTGTGTGTGTGTGTGTGTGTGTGCGCGCGCGTGTGTGTGTGTGTGTGTGTGCGCGTGCGTGCATTGCCATTCCCGATACTTGTGCAGAGCCCAAATCTCAGTGTAATGCAGGGGTGGGCAATTATTTTTCCCAAGGGGCCAAATGAGATACGTAAAATATTGTGGAGGGCCAAGACTAAAGTCTGCATAACATTAATTTAATTTCAAGATAAAAGTATGATCAACCATTTTGACACCAGGGCCCAATATACATTTTAGCCCCACAGACGCCAAAACTAAAGATTTCTTTTGTTTTTGTCCACAATACCATGCTGGATTCTACAAACAAAACAGGATAACGTAAATCAAAAATGACTATCCTTTTACATTCTCTAGTTGTGTAGACTTTGGGCTAATTCAGGTGATAAATATTTTAACTCTTGAGAGCGTAAACATGAAACCAAATGGACCTGCAAGGGTCCATTTGGTTTCATGTTTACGCTCTCAAAGAGTTACATCTGGTTAATTAACTTATTGGTATTAAATTGGAACTCTCCCAAGGACCACTGGTGGTCCCCGGGCCAGTCAGGGTCAGCCAAAGGGCCGCATTTTGCCCCGCATCATGCCCAGGTATGGTGTAATGGAATATGATAAATAGATTTTACATGGTGGCATTGGATGTATAACAGCATATTTGCCGATACCGATATGGCCCGATGTGACCAAATAATACGTTACCAAGACGTTTCTTCCACCGATGTGCATCTAATGGTGTCTAATAACGTGTACTGAAATGTTGCAATTCAATTCCACTCAACTGAAATTCAAAACCTCATAAACAGTTAAAAGTCATGCTACTAGTTACATGCTATGGAAGGCAAAACATGAAAAATGTCATCATGCTTGATGTAGCATGAGCTATGTGTAACTACAGTAGGTGTTTTTTATGATGCTGAATTCATTCCAAGCATTAGTTGTTTCTGGGGTAAAACCATATCATAAACGTGCTTAGTCAGCACATTTGGGGAAGTGCTATGGTGATTTTCAGCCCAATTACTGTTTGTTTGTTTTTATAGTTATAGTTAGACTCATCACATGCTACATAAAGCGTGCTGACATTTTGCATGTTTTGCCTTGTATAGCTTGTGACTAGTACCTGGAATTCGACCTGTTTTTATGAGGTTTCCCATGGGAGCAGCCTACATGTTATTAGATAACATTAAAAACACATTTCTTGGTAACCATTTAGCTCCCAGATTGGTCAAATATCTGCTTAAAATGCCCTAAACTATAAGGGCAGATTCGATGCTTTCCCCATAGTGATACGTTCCCACCATTGGGTGTTGTGTAGTGTATCTGTACTGGGAGCTGGTCCATGCAGGCTGTGTGGAGGCCAGGCCAGGCCAGGGACCCCCGCCTACACCCCTGTACACCCCTGCGTCTGGGTTTTTAAGGCGTCCACCTCCATCTAGGTCGGAGATGGCTTATTTATGGCCCGGGGTGAGCCTGATCCAACAGTCGTAGACAGAGAGGGAGAGTTGCATATATACCCATGATGCATTGCTTTCACCTCACACACTTTGAGCACACACACACACATTGCTTGCACACACACACACACACACACACACACACACACACACACACACACACACACTGCTTGCAGATAAGATGATGGAAATATCTCCAATGATCTCATATAAAGAAATCTAGCGCCAGAATGCAGGATGAGCCTGATCTCCCCTTTTTCACCTTTTGGTCCTGTAGACCTCCCCCTCGCTCGGTCTCTCTCTCTTTCTCTTTCTTTTCCTCTCTCGCTCGTGCACGAGCAAGCGTGCACTGCAGTACATACAGAGTAAATGGCCAGACCGAAACAGTCAAATTCCTGTCAGCAGATAGGTCTAGAATAGCTCAATTCTACACCCATTTCCTACTCCAGAAAATCGGGGTGGCCAATCAGGACACAGTATTCAAATATTTTTTTATGCTGTGTACTGATTGGCCACCCCCATTTTCTTGAGTAGGAAATGGGTTTACAATTGAGCTATTCCAGACCTATCTGCTGATTTGGTCTTGCTTTATCCGTGTAAAACCCTCTGCTCTGTTAAAAGATTATATAGATCTCTGTTGTCTAAGGTTATGATTTTTTTATGACCGGAATTCCCCCTCTTTTTTTTTTAACAAATACATAAAAATCTCCCATAACTCAACTGCTGCACAGTACGGGGAGTGAAGGATCCCAAGTTGGAGGAGGCGGTCGTCTCTCTCAGCCCAGGAATCCTTAAAGCTGACTTTAGATGAATTGGCCGCTGGTTAAGATAGAAGAGTCTGGAGAGAGAGAGTGTGTATCAAGTTATACTTTAGCTACTGACAAATAGCAGATCTGCTATCTTTGGAAAATTGTGAGTGTGCAATGTGCGCAACAGAAATACAAGCTTTTATGGTCAGAAAACCGCCATGAATTCGAATACATTTTCTGAAGTTGGATCTCGGGTCTTTAATGGACACCTTTGTTTATGGCGTGCGTGATCATGGTCAGTGAAGCTCTCCAGAGTTGAAGCAGGCAGCACCTAGTGGTGATAAGTGGAAGTGCCGCACAGTGTAATGGAGTGAAATGGACGTTCATGACGTTGTTGTGACATCACACCCAGTCAGAAGTTCTGCATTTTGCTAACCATAATTTGGCCCATGTCCTCCCATTCTGTGTTTCCTAGAAATGCAGGTCTGAAAAATGTCATTAACATTGTGAAACTCATCTTGATGATGTCACCAAGATTTGTTTCACCATGCTAATGATTTCTTTGCACATGGAACCAGAAGGCCTCGTAAGGGCCCATTTAGTCACATTTTTACACTCAGAAAAATGTTAAATAGGTGGAATTCCCCTTTAAGTATTAGGAAGTAAGACAAAGTAAGACAAATTTAAGTCCACAGTGTTTCAAACTGGCAACCCCAACCCCTGGGGGGGCGCAAGTCCACTTGAACTTCTCCAAAAAAAATCGAGTGTGACTCTTTTTGTGCTGCCCAGTAGACCCAATTTCTTTCATCTTCTCCTCCCTTCTTGAAGCAATGTACCGCCCTGGCCTGGCTTACATCACTGCTCAACTATCCCTGTGTCAGTGAACTCCCAAATACCAGTGTGGTAGTAGTATAGTACAACCCACAGTGGACATGAAGAACACTACACAAGAGAGGGGGAGAGAGGCCCACACAGGCCCTGTGTTCATTATGTCACGTTTGCCAATGCACACAGAAAGGGGGAGAGAGGCTGCCCTTTCAGGTGGCAGCAGTGTTTAGTGTTAGTAAGGAAAGTTCTGAAAATCTGGTGACTAAATCGTTACCAAGACAGTTCTTCACCAATGTGTTTATAATGGTGTCTGATAACATGTACTGAAATGTTGAAAATCAACTCCTGTGGGAAACCTCATAAAAACAGGTTATAGTCGGGGTACTAGTCACAACCTATAGAAGGCAAAACATGCAAGATGTCATCATGCTTTATGTAGCATGTTATATGTCTAACTAGGTGATTGTCATGATGCTGAATCCATTCCAATTAGTGTTTTTTTTTCTCCAGAAAACAAGTCCTTGGGTTAAAAAGAAAACACATACAGTGTTGGTTTAGTTTTAGTTGACTAAGTTCCACAAGACTTTGTTCGACTAAAATGTATTTTTGCAGTCCTTGACGTTGTCAAAGTAACGGATGCATCAAATCTTCTCTAGTATGCTAGTCCTACTTTTTTTTTGTTGGCAAAATTTTCCTAATAAATGTGTTCAAAATATATTCACCATATCACTATGTGGTATTCAATGTTCTTTTTCCGCAAATGAGTCTTAAAAAATGGGGATCGTCTTATAACCGGGAAAATACATAGCTAGAATTTGTCAGGAAAAAAAGTTAGTTGACGAACATTTTTCATCACAGATTTAGTCGACAAAATGGCTGGCGGGCGTGTTGAGAGAGAGAGAGAGAGAGGGAGAAGGTAGGGAGAAGTAGGAGTGTGCATGCATGGTGCCCCCTCCTCTCCCCTCCCTTTTTTTGTGGTTAAACGCCGCGGAAAATTGGATGGCCGGGCAAAACAGAGGTGGATGTTTTCCCTAGCAAGCTCCGAGTGCGGATGGAGCACATTCCAGGGGAAAGCTGTGTAAATCCCTCCATTGATTTGGTGCGAAACCCCCCTGACCTCTGGAATACATTAGCAGATTAGCCATGGAGCCCCACGCGCACGCCTGTGTGTGTGTGTGTGTGCGCGGGGCTATAGCCGCTTATTATTGGTCTATTTCACTTTGGCTGTTCAAAGAAGGCAGCACCCCACCAGCACCACCACCACCCAGATATACTGCACCCAACCTCCCGGATACTGCTGCCCACCACAGCCCCATGCACACCCGCACTTACCGTAATTTCTGGACTATAAGCCGCACCTGAATATAAGCCGCAACAGCTAAATTTGGGGCAAAATACTGATTTTTCCTTGTATAAGCCACACCTGATTATAAGCCACACCAAGCAATAAGCTTCATGTTAGAGCAGTGGTTTTCAACCTTATTGACACCAGGGCCCACTATTTATTCAACGTCTTCACCCCACAGACCCCAAAAATAAAGATTTCTTTTGGTTTTGTTCACAATTCCAGGATGGATTTTTGCAAACAAAAGAGGTAAAACATCAAAAATGAACATGACTTATGACTAAGCTAATTTAGATGTTGAATATCATCACTCTTGAGAGTGTAAACATGAAACCAAATGGACCTGCAAGGGTCTATTTGGTTTCATTTTTACGCTCTCTAAGAGTTACATCTGGTTAACCAACTTTCCATCGTTTAGTCTGGGGACCACCTGGAACCCTATGGGACCACCTGTTACCTGTAAAAATCCATAGATTGGCCACACCGTTGTATAAGCCGCAGGGTCAAAAGCATGCGAAAAAAGTAGCGGCTTATAGTCCGGAAATTACGGTACACTGTCCAAACCCCATTACACTGCCAAGCAACTCTGCCTTCACTTAAACCCAGAAGTGGGTGGGTGGGCAAAGCTTTTGCATGACTGGTGTGACCACACTGAGACAGTGAAACCCAACGTGGCTTAAGTTATAACAGGGGTTTTCAACCACTTTGATACCAGGGACCACCATTTATTGAGCATTTGACGACCATTTGATGACATTTTAGCCCCACAAACCCCAAAACTAAAGATTTCTTTTGGTTTTGTCCACAATTCCAGGCTGGATTTCACAAACAAAACAGTGTACACTTCTTAATTAAGCGGTCTTAATTCAGATGATGAATATTGAACCAAATGGACCCGCCAGTTCCTTGTTTATGCTCTCAAGAGTTAGATCTGGTTAACCAAGTTTCCATCATTTACCTGGGGACCTCCTGGAACCACTGGCTTATAAAATCTTTTGTTATAGGCTGCTAACTAGACGAGTGCAAGCACAGAATAAATCCATAGTTTTATAAATCAGACTTTTTAACACGGGCCGATCCAGTCATGCCCAAAGTAGGTATGGCAGGTCTGCGGTGATTAACGAAGTGCAAAAGTGAACCCGTCTACGGGTTAAGTCAACAACGAGGATTGAACTACAGTACTGTACAGTAGTAGGTGTGCTTCCTTATAGCGTAGCCTTACTTACATGCCTGCACCTGCAGACAGGCATACCTCCCTCATATCTCATCATATATATAATATGGGTGATGTCAGACTGAGCGTATATAGAGGGGCTTTGTTGACTCTAGGGGAGATTCGAGAAACCTGACTTTCAGATCAAAGACATTGAGATTGGATTTAAACAATTGCTGTCTTAACGCGGAAGATTTATTTGAAGAACTGAGCATGCAGCAGCCCCCTTAATCTCTCTCTCCCTCTGCCTCTGTCTCCCTCTCTCATTTTTTCAGTTACATAACATGAACATTAACAAAAATCCTCCTGGACACACAAAGGTGCTTCTTTTGTGTGGATTTGGCTCCTTTGAATGAAAAATGAAGAGTTTGAATGTTCCGTCTTAAAGCGGTGCAGGTTATTGCTGGTCCCTGCCTACACTAAATGTACAGTAACAGTCTTGTGGAATAGAACAGTGGTTTTCAACCGGTGGTCCGGGGACGACCAGGTGGTGCCCAGCTAAATGATGGAAAGTTGGTTAGCCAGATGTAACTCTTTGAGAGTGTAAACATGAAACCAAATGGACTCTTGCGGGTCCATTTGGTTTGATGTTTACTCTCAAGAGTTAAAATATTCATCATGTGAATTAGCCCAAGTCTACACAACTAGAGAATAAAATAAATCTAAATAAATATAAATAATAATCTAATAAATATAAACAAAATATATATTTCACTTTTTCTGGTGACTGATATTGTCCTCCTAATGTGAGGGGACTGTGCTTTTTCATTTGCTGTTTTGATTTATTTTTGTCTCCACTGTAAGGTGGTGACATGTTTCACCCCCTGTCCATCTGTCCGTTGGCACGTCTGTCCGTCCGTCCGTCCGTCCGTGAAGGATTAGTCACCACCTTTCGGTGGCAACAGTCACACTGTGGGGGTGACTGTTGCCCTGACTGTTGCCCTCACAGGGTGACGTGATCTGAGCTGGTGGAGACCTCTCGTTAAAATATTGTTTTTAAAATAAGCTGTAAATTAAAGAACATTTTAGGAGGACAATATCAGTCACCAGAAAAAAAGCTTGGGTGTTCAATTGATTTATTATGGTTAAAAGGGAGTTTTAATTTATAATGGGTTTGTAAGGGAAGCGGGCGGGGCAGGTAAAATGAACATCAAATATGTAAATACTGAATTGAGTAATTTAGAAAACTGGCTGGGGTGTTCACATAATGCTGAGTAGACGATAAAACCACGTTGGGGTCGGAGCTCCTAATCCTCGGTGTGGACGCTGATCTTCTTGGGCAGCACCGTCAGGGGCGCGGCACTGTCGCCGTTGTGCATGAACGGGGAGAGCCTCTCCGTGAAGGTGTGCGTGAACGTGTGCAGGTGCGTGTTGGCGTCTGGGTCATGGAAGGACAACGTCCCGGCCTGCCAGTCCAGCCGGACACGGACCCTATTGGGCGGCCGGCTCACCCGGAGCGTGGTGGTGAGCCAGTGCGCCGTGCTCAAGCTCGTGGCCACGTACTCCCCGCTCCCGCCATCCAGCTTCAAGGACCACACCGCCCCCCCCACGGTTCCCCTCGCCTGGCACGTCTCGGACAGCACGCCGATCTCCCAGTTGGCGTTGTCGCCCACCCACACGTCCCACGTGTGGACGCCCGAGGCGAAGGCCTCGTGGCCCCTCACCAGCATGGTGTCGAAGCGCTCGGGGTTGTCGAGGAGCGGCGGGCGCCCACTGGCCTCTACCCGCACGCTGGTCAGGCTGTCGGAGAGCGCCAGCCCCGGCCAGGCAGTGTTGGGGTCCAGGACGACGGGGGTGTACGCCACCACGGCCTTCATCTTCTCCCAGACGCGGAAGGCCAGGTTGCCCACGTGCTCGGCCTCGTCGATGAGCGCGCCCGTCGGGACCGGCCGAGGGTCCTGCAGTGCCAGTCGGAGCATCTCCTTTATGTCGTTCTGCGGCGTCGCACCCTCTATAACTGGCCGGTCCAAAAACAAAGGCCGGTCTCCAGAGTGAGCCTTGAACAAGGATGGGTCCTCTGCCCTCAGCTCCCTCCCAAGGGCCCTGGCCGTGTTCAGGATGTTGATCTCGTCCTGGTCCAGGCCCTCCATCTTCTCAAACATCGCCTTGCTCTTCCGCTCCTTCTCCTCCCGCAGTGCCGCGACCCGGGCGTCCTCCTCCCACTTGAGAAACTGATGGAGCTTCTTGAACTGCTCCCTGATCTTCCCCTCCGTGCTCTGCGTCTGGTCATGGACATGTTTTATCACGTTCCCGCAGCTGCGTCTGGCGTTGCCGACGACCTTCACCTTCCCCGCCAGGATGATCAGCAGTTCCTTGAGGGCTGCGGCCTTGGGACCCGCGATGGCCTCGCAGATGTTCTTCAGAGCCAGGTTGCAGGGCGGGTCGTCGTCCGTCGAGGACACGTCCTTGCAGACCGGGCACTCCTTGATGTGCTTGTGTTTCCAACACTCCTGCAGACAGGCTTTGCAGATGGTGTGGCTGCACGACAGGATGACGGGGTGTTTGAATATGTCGCGACACACCGGGCAGGAGAAATCCTGCTCCTTGACGGACTGCAGTGCCATTTCAAAATGGGAAGCCATTTGGTCTCAGGGGGAAAGCTATGCTGAGACGCCGTTCAAGGTGGCAGATATATTCCGTTTAGAGATGACGTTACGATGAAGACTGAAGAGTTGGATTTCAGGTGTCTGTTAGTCCAGCAAGCAGCACAGTTACTGTGTTTACCGCCTTGTGAGTCTATACATCAGCATCATGACAAGGTACCACTCGCTAGGGTTGTACGGTTTTCAAAATGTAAAACCCCAGTTTACTATGACCAAAACACCACAGTTTCCGGTTTTACCGTCTAATTAACATCAACACGGCCAAGCACTCTCATTATTACATTTTGTCAATAAGAGACAGCCAGTACAGTCTACCACCCATAAGAGGCGCCATTCCCTATTGTAATGTGTTGTAAGTCATTTGCATTTTGGCCTGACTGTGCCTCTGTGCTTACCTAATGTTGTTGTCTGTTGTGAGGCCCCAGCAAAGGGGAAGCCATTGCATACATGCGCTGCGGTCTAATCTATCGTATACACTATTATTGTATCATCCCAGTATATCACCGTCCAACTCTACCGCTCGTGTCAACCCTGCTCTAGTGTGTTCGTTTCAAGTTAATGAGGCACAGTGGACAGGATTTGTGTTGCTTGGATTCATGTGGTATTCTGTGCCAGATTTGACTAGTCTTGAATTTGTGTGAGCACAAGCTTGCGTTCACGCAAACACCACAAGGCGATGGTGAGGGCGAATTCCGATTGGCCGGATTGAGATGATGTATGATAGATGTACAATGAATAAGAGTGCCGCTCACTTCACATGGGTGTGATTTTATTTATATTCTCAGGTTGTATGGTATAGTTTTAGTGAACTATTGAAGTAGTTTAATCAAGTCAGATGAAGTAGTAAACTATAGCTCATCTGGGCCTTCCAATCTATGGCTTTTGAAATCACAGCAGTCTAGAGCCCGCAGCAAACACATTTGCCAAGTCTATCCATGTTTTTAGAGCATGTTAAACAACCAGGCACCCCTGCTCACTTCCAGCAAGTGTGATTTGCTTTTCTCTGTCTACACTAAAGATCTCTTCACCGCGAAAACCGCCTTCATGACCTGTGTGTTTGTGTGTGTGTGTGTGTGTGTGTGTGTGTGTGTGTGTGTGTGTGTGTGTGTGTGTGTGTGTGTGTCTGTTTGTGTGTGTGTGTGCGTGCGTGCGCACAATGATATATTGCGTGCATCATAACGCACATCATCTGTTCTCAGTACAGTAGAAACCCTATCGGGCGATCACAGCCCCCCAGAGAGTCTAGGCGTGGATCTTGTTTACTTGGCTGAAAAAAATAAGGGCGTGTTAAACATATTCTCCTGTCCGGATGCTTCCCATGGTCAGTATTTCAGCTGTCAGCGACACATGACATGATATTGGGTCGTTGAGGCCGTCTTCCTTAGTTGCCTTAAGGGCACTCTCTGCTCAGACGTTACTTATAGTATTGTGGACATTCCTACCATGACCATCATGCTTTGGTTCACTACCCCTCCTTGTGGAAAGGGGAAGAGGATGTTGTGAAGAGTGAGACCACCTTTTGATGACTGAACACGTCAAGACTCAAATATCTACATCATAGTATGTGTGTGTGTGTGTGTGTGTGAACACAACTGTAAACCGTTTTCTCGAAAATAAGGCGGTTGTGTATGCCTACTTGTGTTGACAACACATTAGAATCTACCCAAAGTACAACCGGCCTCACAGGCTATATAGTCAGAAAAGCGTAGAGATTAAAGATTAAAGAGATTGCTATGATCAAAAGTTCAGGGAATATCCGATAAATTGTGAATTGAAGTTTGAACAGAGTTGAAAGGGAGAATACCGTCACCTTAAACCAGAGATGTCAAACTCATACGTATACTAGAGTACTTCGGGTTAGCCCGAGACCCGATAAAGCCCGAGCACCGACCCGGCCCGTGGCCGGTTCCGGTTCCGTTTACAAGAAATGACATCCGGGCACAAACGGGCGGTTCCGCGATGTCGCGGGTTCGTTCAGGCCGGTTCCTGCATGTCCCCTGCATGTCCCGGGTACAATCAGGCCGGTTCCGGGGCGTCTCGGACCTCGGGTTACACCCAAAACCCGGGGATTGGCCGCCACAGCTGTCAATCACCCTCGTCATCCCCCCCTTGTTCTCCTCCGGCCAGTGAGAGGCGAGCATTGAGTCACGTGACTTTAGCATAGCAGGAAGTTACTGCATACGTCATCATCACAACAACAACACCCCCCGAGATAGGAGAGCGTGCAGACATGCACCTCACACAGATCTTTTATAATTATTTGCAGATTTACACTGACGGGTCTAAAGATGAGCAGCATAGGGTGGGAGTGGGAGTGGCTGTACCGGACTTTAATGTGAGTATAGCTAAAAGAATTCCAAATAAGCTGTCGGTTTACACAGCGGAGGCAGTGGCGATAATTTTGGGCCTTCAATGGGTGGAGGAGGTCAGGCCAGAGCGGGTCGTGATATGCTCAGATTCCCTAGCTGTTCTGAAAAGCCTGCAGAGCGGAAAGTCTGTTAGAGAGGACTTAATCATAGAAATTAAACAGCTCCTGTTAGGGCTGTATCTTGGGGGAATAGATGTACGTCTCTGCTGGGTGCCGGCACATAAGGGGCTGAAGGGAAATGAGATGGCAGACAAGCTGGCTAAAGCAGCCACCAAGCAGGAGGTGGAGATCAATGTGCTGTTTGGAAAGGGTGAGGGGAAAGCCCTGATTAAAAAGAAAGGAATGGAAATATGGCAAAAATGGTGGGATGAAGATCAGAAAGGGCAGGGCTACTATAGCATTCAAAAATCAATTATAGTTAAGGATTATTGTGGAAGGAATAGACAGGAGGAAAGAGCTATTACAAGACTCCGGGTGGGGCATACAGGGCTGAAAAGCACTCTGTTTATTATGGGGAAAGTGGAGAACAATATGTGTGACACATGTGGTGAAGTTGAAGACGTCCAGCATGTTATAATGAATTGTATTAAGTATGCAGAGGAGAGAATGATACTGCAGAGCACTGTGCATGATACAGGACGGGAGTGGAGGTTGTCAGGGATTCTTGGGGCAGAGGGAAGGGACGTAGTGGTGGTCAGGAAGGCGCTTTTTGTCTTTTTATGCAGCACTAATCTCATAGGCAGAATCTGAGTAAATAGGTAAATGGGAAAACTGACATAATGTTGCATACTCTTGTACAGTAGGTGGCGACATGCACCTTTAAGTTGGTTGCGACCCGCCATTCGCCTGAAAGAAGAAGAAGAAGAAGAACAACACCCCCCCCACACACACACACACACACACACACGAAGACGGCAACAACTTAACTATCGTGATAATAATAATTATTAAGATAAGCAATAAAGACTATGGTCTGCTGCTGGTGCGACAGAGACCACAAGAACAAAAAAGAAAGCACTCTTCCACAACGGAGATATGAATTGTGTGATCTACCATCACGAGACGGCAGTTATAATAGTTGACTATGGATTATTATTTTTATTCACACACAATGGTGGATGGCTAAGAAGAAAAGTACAGCTACTACTGGGATTCAACATCTAAAGACGACGTGGATTTGTTTTCTATGCTGTGAGTCGAGTCCGTGTTCAGCATGGTGTTCAACCATGTACAACTAACAGTAAGCTTCCGTCTTATTCATAATATACTAGTAGAACTCATTAAAGCGTTCGGACATTTCGGGTACTCGGACATTTACGGTTCGGACCCATGATTTCAATAATAGCACCGGGCTCGTCTCGGAGCCGGGTTAAATCATCCCGGGCATTCAACGGTTCGGAGCCGTCATGTTAATTATAGCACCGGGCTCGTCTCGGAGCCGGGTTAAATCATCCCGGGCATTCAACGGTTCGGAGCCGTCATGTTAATTATAGCACCGGGCTCGTCTCGGAGCCGGGTTAAATCATCCCGGGCATTCAACGGTTCGGAGCCGTCATGTTAATTATAGCAGCGGGCCCAAAGCGGAGCGGCTCCGATTACGTCCGGGTCTGAACCGGGCCGGTTCCTTGAAAATGGACCCGTGAAGGAGTCAAACTCATACCCAACGGGCCTAAATGGGGAAAAAAGGTACAGTCTGAGGTGCCGTACTGTGTTTCAACTCACGGAGGCATCAGTTTACGACAGGGGTTTTCAACCTTTTTCACACCAGGGACCACCATTTATTCAGCATTTGAGCCACGGACCACCATTTGATGACCATTTTCCAGGTCTTTGGGGTGATGACCATTTTCACCCTAAAAAGACCTAAAATTAAAGAATTCTTTTGATTTTGTCCACAATCCCAGGCTGTATTTTGCCAACAAAACAGTGTAAACTTCTTAATTAAGTGGTGCTAATTCAGATGATGAATATTTTAACTCTTGAGAGTGTAAAAATGAAACTAAATGGACCTTCAAGGGTCCATTTGGTTTCATTTTTACACTCTCAAGAGTTACATTTGGCCAACCAACTTTCCATCATTTAGCCTGGGGACCACCTGGAACTCTCAAGGACCACTGGTGGTCCCTGGACCACCGGTTGAAAACCCCTGGTTTACGAGGACGTCCCAGACAAACGGCTAATAGGTTATTCTCCTTCAAAACTCTGCAATGTCCCTTAATAGCAAAATAAATGCAAATATGAAACTGCATGCATTAATAACTTCAAAATTAATGCATTATTAAATCTGTTTCCTGCTCTATGATCCTCACGAAGAACTGCTTTAATAGTAAAATGCAAAAGTAAAAAGTAAAGTTGAGATCGTAAGACAAGGTGAGTTGCATTAATGTCTTATTATGGTGTACGTGCAATACAGAGGACCAGTTTTAGATAGTAATTAAATATCATCCCGCAGGGAATTATCTTTGATAATTCATTTGCAGGCCTGAATTCGCCCCCGCGGGTGTTAAGTTTGACATTTCAAGACTTGTACATACAAAAAATCGTCTAGTTTGCCCTAAGCCAATGGTTTGGTGACGTCATCAGGAGTGCGTCAATAAGTAAATGTTGCCGAGTCTAAGGTGTAATCCTACTGAATTCTATTCAGTC
The DNA here is from genome assembly GCA_039105355.1 of Benthosema pterotum. Taxonomy (NCBI): domain Eukaryota; kingdom Metazoa; phylum Chordata; class Actinopteri; order Myctophiformes; family Myctophidae; genus Benthosema; species Benthosema pterotum. The sequence goes on from CM076974.1 coordinate 1,369,776, forward strand.
CACTTCTTATGTTATAACTAACAGTGTTATTGAAGTTCAATAGTCATTAATCTTTTCATAAATGCTATTGGTTAAATGCTTAAAGGGATTGTGAGAAAGATTTCTGGAATTTCATTTTAGGTTTTGTGATCTCGTTTTTCCTGCTGTTTGTGATGTGATGTCACAGCCTGCAAATCATATATATACGTCAATGGAATTTGCCAGCAGATCTCACTGTTTTCATTGCAGCTCACAAGCCTTCCAAACCCCAGAGAAAATACACTGAATGGTCAAAGTTTAGAGTTTCTGGGTGTAATTGATATCATCAAACCTCTAAGAAAAATAAGGTAAATGAAAATTAATGTCGCAAAACCTTTAATAAACATCATATAGTTGGATCTTATTTTTTCTTTTAAATAAATGACTCGGGTCAATAGTTTCAGCAGCCTCCATCTGGGCATCAGTCTGGTGGGCTGCTGGCTGACCCCCCCCCCCCCCATGTCGTGTGAGAATCTGTCGGGGGGTGGCCAGGGGCCATGTGTCCCCCCACCACCGAACGGGGGTGTAACAGGGGTCCCGGTGGGTCTTGTAGTGCGTGACCGTGATGGCTGGTCCCCCTGACCCAGAGCGCCAACCCCTCACCCCGAGTGAGACCGTGATGCACGTATGGATGAGGCATGTGCACCAACAACACATTATGAACAATTGCCAGGTCAACAGCCACTTGCTCAACCAGCGTTTAACACCCTGCTTTGCTTTCATACACATATAGCCACGATGTTATGAAAAGCAACCGCCCAGAGGTTATGACACTATGGAGGGTTTGTTGTTGGAGAATCCTCACAGTGCAGCAAGGCTGCATCGTGGTGTGCTACGCAAATGTAAATAAAGGGAGTAGAGCCCGACCGATGCCATATTTTTGTGGCCGATGCCGATACCGATTTTTGGAAAAAACTGCACCGATGTTACCGATGTTTGGGACCGATGTATAATAATGAATTAAAATAATTAAAAATACATTTGAAAAACTTCTAAACGTCAAATTTATTCTCTCTTTCAAGTAAACAATAGAATACGACATTGACATCATTTACTTTTGTGAAATAATTCCATTTGCTGTGTTTCTTTTTCTGTTCCAGGCAAATATCGGCCGATATATCGGCCGATGTTACCGATATATGGGCAGATTTTACCGATATAATGGCCGATGTATCGACCGATATATCGGTACGAATATCACCGATGCCGATATATCGGTATCGATATCGGCCGATATATCGGTACGACAGATATATCGGTCGGGCTCTAAAAGGGAGACAAAATAATTGTCCTATTGACCACCATTTGAGCAGATTTTAGCCCCTAATACCCCAAAACTAAAGATCTATTTTGCTTTTGTCCACAATACCAGGATGGATTTGGTAAACAACACAGGCATTCTCTAGTTATGTAGACTTGGGCTAATTCAGATGATGAATATTTTAACTCTTGAGAGCTCTCTATAGTTACATCTGGTTAACCAACTTTCCATCTGGTTAACCAACTTAGCTGGGGACCACCTTGAATCCTCTCAAGGACCCCTGGTGGTCCCCGGACCACTGGATGAAAACCACTGTCCTATAGCAACGCAAGTACTACAACACCCCCTCTCAAAGAAGCTCAACCAGATCATGCATATAGAGCTGAGCAGTCCCGCCGCCTTGTGATGTCGACCTGGTTCCAGAAATGGATTCCACATTAATTTTCCTCAGAGACTTAAAAAAAAAAGAAAATATATATATAAAGACGATTACGCCGCAGGCAATATTTATATGATGCATAATTTGATTTGAAATTCATGGAGAAACCCCTTTAACTTTCTCCGCTTAATGTTTGCTGCTCTTCCAGGGAATTCGGTTTGCACTTAAACGCGGTTGGTGAAAGGTATCCCTCTGGCCAGGTCGCGCTCGTGACCGATTTCTTTCTTTCTTTCTTTTTTCCCAGAAAGATTTTCCCGCCCTTCATCTCTTTGCCAGCAGCGGGTTAATGTTTACAGTTTGTATTGATCGTGTTCTCCTGACTAATGTTAGCCAAACAACAGAATCATTCCCATTAAGCTTAAAGAAGACTGGGCCAGCCGTGAGGCCAGGGGGGACAATATGGTTCTTGGGGGTTAGCAAAACAAAACAAGTGGCGTGTTTTCACACTGCCCTTGATTTACAGCCCCCTCTGTGTCCTCTGAGTCTTCTCTCTCTGTTTGGTTTCTTTCTTTACACTGCTTTATCCTTTTTTCCCCCATCTGCATATGCATCTTTCCGTTGATTCTAACCTTTTTTCCCCCCTTCAAAACTTTTTTGTACTTTCCCCTCTCACAGGGATGGAAAAAAAAACATTTCGCACTGGAAAAAAACAAGCTTCTATTTGAGACAGAGGGTGTGAGACTTTAAACTGTCACCGTAGTCACCCAAACCCACCCTCCCTCCCGCTCCGTATTCTATACTCTTCATGGGGTCAGGGGTGACCGACTTGCCAATTCTTCAACCTCTCACCGCTCTGAATGGGAGTGGGGGTAGGTGGGGATGGGGGGGGGTGTCCATGTTGACTCTCGAGCCCGGTTGCATAGCCTTAGAAAGCATTCACGGCATTATATCGAACAAATATTAATCACAGGCTGTGAGCCCAGGCCCGGTGAGATATACGACGGATGTAAGTCGCTAAATGCAAATAACGCATTCAAGGGCGCGTCCATCCGTCTACATTAAGAGAAAAAGACGCGTACAGGGTTTTATATATGCATGACAATGGCGGCCACACCCCCCCCCCTTCGTGGTTGGCCTTTACCTCTATACCCCTTCTCCCCTCTGCCCTCTCTCACTCTCTCTTTGTATTCCCTCCTGAATACACCCCTGTCTCTTATACCACCCCTCCTCTCCTCTCCTCTCCCTCATTCATTCTTTCCCCCTCTCTCTCTCTTTCTCTGTGTGAAGAAGGATCCATGGTCGGTGGTGTAGTGTAGTGTGGGCCAGTTGCTTGTTGTCACCGCACATTACCGCGACACGACCGAGGAGTGACCGGTCACACTGGGTGGGACTAGCAGAGAGAGAGAGAGAGAGAGAGGGGAGGGTGTGAAAGGACAACTCACACATTTTATGAAGACAATTCACACAAAAGCTCAGGCTAGCTCACGTATCGTGAGTTGTCTGCCCTCTTTTTGTGTGTGTTGTCTTATCTTTTCTCTAGACCAGGGGTTTTCAACCTTTTTGATGCCAGGGCCCACTATTTTTTGTGGAGAAAGATTAGTGCGAGTTGTCCTCAGCTTTTGGGCGAGTTGAATCCCTGGGATATAGGGCTCCATTTTCGTTACCGCTACACCCCTTATCCCTTAACTTCTTTGCCTTTTTAAACTATTTAAAAAAACTTTTTTCAGTAGTTCAAATGGCCAGTCTACAAGCTCACAACGTGTTAATAGACTGACATGTTGAAATATTCCAATAAGTTTTTCAAAATAGTAAAAAAGAAATAAGGGATTTGGGATCAGAGGTTTAGCGTGTAATGAGAATGGTGCCCATAACGTTATGTCCTTTCTCAGGACAACTCCCACATTGAGGTGAAGACAACTCGTACAAAATAAAGTGGCGAGTTGTCCGGTACTCAGAAGGAGAGGGAGGCTGTACCCCGGGGCAAAACGGGGGGGAGGGGGATGGCCGCAGGGAGGAGGAGGCTGTTAAACCCCTCCCTGCGAGGCGGGGAGGGATGATGATGATGGTGGGAGTGGGAGGGGCCTCGTATATGTGGTTCTCGTGGATTCCGTTTTACAAGGTGTGCCTCCTCCCTCCTCCTTGACTTTCACCATTAGTTTCACTGCTGGCTGAGTCATCATAAAGTTAGCTGCAGGTTTTTCCCACAGCGCTGTCCTTATTATAGGCCCCATCGTCGCCGTTTAATTACAGAAAACAACGGGATGACATGTCGATGATCCTTTTACTTAATGGATCTCGTGTAGGAATCTACAAGTCTTCTCTGTCGTGGGAGTGTGTGTGTGTGTGTTATCTGTGAATCACTGTTGTTTACATTCAGCGTTCCAGTTTCTTTTGAGCTTTTGTTTTGATGACACAGGCTGCATAATCATTGCACTGCAAACATACTCCAAGTTTGTTTTCTTAGCAGTTTTTTCCCGTTCTTGTACTAACCTACCTGCGAGTTGCTACACCCTCCAGTGACAGCCCCATTATCCATCCAAATAGAAAAGTCTGATCTGTTTGTATTAAACGATGTTAAACTCGCCAACATTGCAGTTGTAACTTGTAAGACAAGCTTGTATAATCCCCTTTCAATTTCCAAAAAGTTTCATTAAACTTCACCAAAGCTGATGAAAATCTGGGAAATAAATCGCTACCAAGAAGTTCACCAATGTGTTGGTGAACTGTGAATGGTGTCTTAACAACATTTTGTAAAATGTTGAAATTCAGCTCCTGTGGGAAACCTCACAAAAAACAGCTCAACATCGGGGTACTAGTCACAACCTATAGGAGTCTAACTAGGGGGTTTTCATGAATCCAATCATTATTTTTTTCTCTGAAAACAAGTCCTTCGGCTAAAAACAGACATACCCGTCATCATAAATGTGCTTAGTCAACACATTTGGGCAAGTGCTATGGGCCTTCAGCCCAATGAGTGTTGTTTTTTTCTTTCTCAAAACTAATGCTTGGAATGAATTCAGCACATGGAAACCCCTTAGTTCTGTTTTTTTTCTTCCTATGTTTTTGATTTGAAAGTTTGTATAAATTATATAGGTATTGGGAGAGCGAGATGAAAGGGCGTATGTGTGTGTGTGTGTGTGTGTGTGTGTGTGTGTGTGCTTGTGTGTGTGTGTGTGTGTGTGTGTGTTTGTGTATGTATGTACAGTATATAGTCAAGTTTTGTTAAGTTAGTCTGTCTGTCAACGATGTGTGTAACTTGTCAGTAAAGGAAAATAAAATGAATGAAAGAAAGGAAACCCCTTAGTTAGACATGCTACATAAAGAATGCAGCAGTACGGTGTGTTAACAAAATCAAGTGCTTCCAAACCCCAGCACGGACGGTACGTAGCTCATGAAATTCCGATTTTTATGAAACAAACTTTCAAAGACTGAAAGGGGATAATTCAAGCTCAACCTTACAGAGGCAATGCTGGTTGAGTTTAACATAACATAATTTAATACAAGCATCTAATTTGGATGAATGGGCGGTCAAAGGCATGGTGTTGCACATTAGATTCAACCCATTATAAAATCATCCAGTGCTCCACGTTGTGGCTAGCACTAACCAGTGTAACTGTGTAAGGATGGATGTGTTACTAAGTGTTTGTGCAAGTTTGGGACTGTTCTGTCTGTCTCTGTTAATTTAACCACACTATGAGACAAACCGCACTTTATACAATCCCCAGATTCTCCCGGAATCTGTTTTTTGTTTTGTTTTTTTTACTATGTACTGGCCACGTTCCACATTTCCACTAGTGATTTGACCATGATTGATGGAATCTATGCTAACAGGCCACCCCCAGATTATTAACCGCTGAGAGAGGCAGTGTTAGACGCTTTAGCTTGATTCATTTGTTTTTACAGCGTGCAGCTTTTCAACAGGAATGACTGAAGTGTACCTAATGCCATTGCATGTTGAGACTTTCATGTCTTGTTTACACAGAGTAAGGATCATAAAATCTTTTCCCGGCTCGCATCCAGAGTTAGTGCGGCGGCATCATAAGCAGATTAATCAATAGCTCTTTTGTCTTAAGGGGTGCGTTCGGTTCACTATCCCATATCCAATAAGTACCCGACTCCGCACTGGTTTTGTTTTATAGGCCTAGTAGGAGTTTTTTATTCTGCCTCTCGCGGTTTTCTTGCCATGGGTGTGGGCTGCAGCGCTGCTGCTGCTGCTGCCATACGCGCTGCGATCAGGAGATAGAAAGTGTTACGTATCGACGTATTATGGGGCCGTCCGTGAGATGTTGTGCAATTGCAAATGTGGAACGCGCTCGCTCGCTCGCTCGCGGCTCACCTGGCTGTGGTAGACAACAATTTTAAATCTGCCAGTTTGTGCTCTGCAGGCATGCATGCTGTGACCTGAAGCCTTAAATGTGCCAGCCCTGCTCATGCACCGTCGGGGCGTAGCTACAGGGGGGCTAGGGTGGGCCGTGGTGTACCAGTATAGAGTACAGCAGGGGTTTTCAACCTTTTTGACTCCAGGGACCACCATTTGTTCAGCATTTGAGCCACGGACCACCATTTCATTACATTTTCACAGCAAAGACCTAAAATTAAAGAATTCTTCTGGTTTTGTCCACAATTCCAGGCTGTATTTTGCCAACAAAACAGTGTAAACTTCTTAATTAAGTGGTGCTAATTCAGATAATGAATATTTTAACTCTTGAGAGTGTGAAAATGAAACCAAATGGACCCGCAAGGGTCCATCTGGTTAACCAACTTTCCATCATTTAGCCTGGGGACCACCTGGAACCTTCTCAAGGACCACTGGTGGTCCCTGGACCACCTGTTGAAAACCCCTGGAGTACAGTATAACAAAAGGGGAAAAAAATATTTGTATTAAATTTATGTGTAGCAACTCATAATGAAATAACTGCTCATAATGTAATAAGGGCTCATGATGTAAGATTCTTAATGTGATAAAAATGTTTTTTCTATAATGTAATAATGTTCATATTGCAATAATATTTATTGACCTATTACGTCCAAATGATCAGCGAACAGTGTCTTATCATGCACTCTCATGGGTGCACGCAGGCCCACCCACTCCTGACCAGGCCCACCCAAAAGTGAATTTCGGGCTTCACCCCTGATACACTGGAACTGAGCAGAGTTATATAAGGCTGGAGGGCATGTACACTGTTTTGCAAAAAAAGAAAAGGCATACCCACACCTGCTCCAGAAATCAAAACAAACATGGATCGGCAGCGGTCTGATGAAATGTTTTTAGTCTCTGCTTAAAGGGGAATTCCACCTATGTTCAAGATTTGTGAGAGTATACAAATGCACACATTTGTACACTCTCTGAAAGAAAAATGCCAATACAGTATTGGAACATCACTATTTACTATAATGTTATAAATCAAGTTAAAAACGGATCAGTCAGATTTTTCATATGACATTGTGATTGGCAAAGCCAAAACCTGCTGGCCCACAATAACCTTATCCATGGCGGAGCTCTGAGAAGCACTTTTTTGTTTTTCTGCTTGCATTGCAGAGTCGCCAGGGATCAGGGGGAGGGTGGGGGTTATTACTATCTTGTGAGCGATGCTATGGTTTAGCACCAGTGAGAGGGCATTTCTCTCTCTCTCTTCTGTTTGTGTGGATGTAGTGCAGAAGCAGCCCCAGGGGTCAGGGAGGTCAGGGCCCTGGCGAGGAGGTTGCTCCTCTGGAGACAGCTCAGCTCAAATTAGGCCTCAAATTCGCCTTCATGGTCAAAATGGTTAACCCGGACTCACCTCGCCGTCCCTTAAGAAAACATATGCTTTGCCTCAATGCCGCAGCACAGTCTCATTGTTAACACTCCCACGCATGGGGCAACCATGCTTCTCCATGAAGCATTGCTGTCCACACATGTCTAAACATCTCCTGGTTAAGCACCTTCAAGAACGCTGTAAAAATCGGAATGATCATTTATCTCTCAGAGTGCAAAAATGAACCTGTAAGGATTCAGGGTCATTTTTTTTACTACAACTCTCCCATTGACTGTGTACAAACGAATACCCCTTTTTGCAGAATCTTGCCAATGCCCTACGCATCTTGAAAGTCCCCATCGTGCATCCATGTCATGAATAAATACGTGAATAAGGTAAAACAAAGAACATGCGTCCATGCAGGCCCACCCCAATCCTGGCCCAAAGGCCCACCCAAAACGTCAGTTCTGGAGATGCCACTGCACCCAGGGCAATTCAGTTCAGTTGAGTTCATTTAAATGAACTCATACCTGCATTTCTCTGAAGCAGATAACTGTACTCAATTGGTTCATAGTAAATGTTTAGAACTGTGAAACCATGTCTGCCATTGGTCCTTATTTACCATGGAATGATGTCATATCCCAGTGACCTTGAAGCACGGGGCACCAAAAGACAAGTGGCAACATACTGTATCTCAGGTCAATTTAAGTGTTAATAATGCCTTGAGGTGGGTACAATATGCCAGTATAAATCTGAGAAAGCAGTGCAGCGTATATGTCAAAAGGGGAATTTGATTGAATAATTACTTTAAAAATCTAAAATCTAGTTTAGTTTCTACTTTATCTGTTTTGTAACACCGCAGGTGTCCTCGTGATATGCGAGTTAAATCAACACCAGGGATTTTAACTGAATGCCGTGAGTATCGGGACACACAGAGACAATAAATAAAGTTAATTGCAGGGGGAGAGTCGCGGATTGGAAAACAAAAGCATGGCCCAAGGTCAAGTCTATTAACCGTCGCCCCGGCGAGTGATTTAGGCACGAGGAAAGGGGGGCGAGCTGGTCCAGTGAGGAGGCCTCAATAGAGGGTGGTTTGGGGGGTAGAGAGGTGTTGAGGACCCTGACGTTAATGACTTGCTGATGACATCGGGACACAGAGCCCAGAGTCTTGCCTTGGCCTTGGGGGTCAGAGGTCAAGCTGGCCCCCCCATTCACTGACCTTGTGATTTATTCGTCCGTGGGCCCCCTCCCCCACTTTGTAAACACAATGAAAGCTGTGTGTAATGCCAGGAATGTATGTATATGTGCAGCCGCTCTGTGAGGTGAGCCCCCATAGTATATATATATACTAGTCTCTGCTGAACTGCATCAGTGCGAGGGGTGAAAAAAAAACAAATATTTTCTAAAGATAGGTAGTGAAAATGGACTGCTGCTCGTCGTCTTCCGAACTGCCCGTCGTTTTGGACCCACAATGGGGACCAGCTGCTTACAACAGCCTTGCTGGAGAACCCGTTGCGTGGAAACAAAGTTCTTCCCAACCTCACAGTGAACGGGCCTGGTCTGTGTTATGTATTTAAATGCAGTGTGATGCGGTTTGTGACCAGTTTGATAACGTTATGTCATGTTGTAGTCGTCGTTTGTGCAGGCCGGATCAACCGCTCTAAACCAGAACATCCTTTACCTCAAACCTCGAACGGGAAGTATAATTCCAGTAACCTCGAATTCACCATGTTTTCCACTTGGGAGGAGCAATGCAGTGTAGAGTACAGTGCACTGAAGCCGTTGCTACACTGCCTGGGCTGGTGGTGAGCGGTAGAAGACTGTAATAGAGTTTTTCATGGAGTTCCCCATTGCATTCTAACTAACTAATTACATTCTAACTAAGATTTTCGACCAAAAATAACATTGTCATGTGCATGTTTGATGCACTATAAAGCTAAATATTATATAGAAAGTACTCGCCTGATCTGATAGCTACACGATGCTAGCTCAGTAAGCTCACAGTGACTCTAAACGGGGATGATTGCAAGAACCAATCAGGATTCGACTTCAGGCTTTGTTGAATTGGGAATTACTAGGATGCGTTTTGTAGTCAACAAAACGGGTCCCAGTAACAAAACGCGTCCCACGCAGAAACTTCCTTTTCCCTCAAACAGGAAGGATAACAATAAAAGCTTTCGTAGCCTGATGCAGCTTTTATTGAGAATCGATAGAGGTGTCGCATGATGAATCTTCTTGCCTGCTGACTGCAAAAATATATATATACTACAACATGACATGGCGACATCACCCACTCCCGACCGGATACCAAAACCTGAAATGGAATGTGGCGCCCAGGCTACCTTCCCTATAAAAGCATCAAGGCTTTTGTTGGATTCTTCCGGATTGAGGGATATTAAGAAAGTACATTCCAGATGACCGGCCTGTGATGACTACAAAACAATGAAACAAGAAAAGATCCCAGACAGACTAGCGTTATGGGACTTTGTGGGGTTTGTTTATTTTTCCTTTTCCTGTGGGGCAACAGCGCTAGCCACTAAAAGCCACCAGACCAGTGAGCAGTATAGTGTACATGACAAATATCACATGTTTTGAGTCTGCAGTTGGGGTGAGGGAAGAGTTTGGGGTCTGTAATAAGTATAATGTTTAACCCCGCATCCGGCTTTTACAGACTGAACAAGTTGCAGGGAGCGCAGCAGTCAGCAGTAATGTCTAACAGGACCTGGACCGTCTCACTCAGTAAACTACTGCTAAAGTGCTAATAGCAACCCAGAGCCCAGAGAGTCAGTCAGTGTTATTGCTAATGAGACGGATGATGTAAGCCTTACAAATCATAACTGTGACGCGCAGAGTTTATTTAAGTACAAATGGGGAATATGTGTGTATAGCTGTCACGGTTAACTCTTGAAAGGGGGCCTGCCAGTTTTGTTAAAACAGAATGCTACACTTTCACTCTGGTCACAGCAGGCTGACGTTCTGACTTGTAATGTATGACTCATCATCCTCTGAATGAGTGAAGTGACCTGTTCTTTGGAACCTAATGAACTGTGTATTGCGCGTGCATGTGCTCACGCACATGTTGTGTAAGGGTGAGAGAGAGAGAGGGAGATATTGAGAGCGAAAGAGAGAGGGAGAGAGAAGGAAAGGGAGAGAGAGGCACTCACCGCCTACTGTTCCTGTTGAGATGCCAGGAAAAAAATGTGTAAAAAGAAGAAAAAAATCATTCTTTATTTTACAGAGAGACATAAAGGCATCAATTTCACTCATCAACTCTGTCTGTCCCTGGAAAAAAGGCCTGTGTCATTTTTATTGGGGATGATGATGATGCCAGTCATATAGAGGGGAAGCAGACATTTTGACCACGTGTGTGTTATTCTCTATGGCTGTTTACCTTTGCTACCACTGAAACACTTTCGAATTGCTGCTGGGGTGGACAAAGGGATCAAATCTAACTCCCAGCCAGACCCTGGGAAACCCCAGCAGCCTATCTCCCTCTCTTGTAAGTTCCCAGTTTTTCTTTTTCACAATTTTCATAATGTGTGTGATGTCTTGAGCTGGGCATGTCTTTCAGTACCTTCATGATGCTCAATGACATCATAGAAGGTAGGATACTTTGTTTCCCTGCACACATAACCTTTTCTCCAGGCAGGGTGATTTTTTTAAAGGAATATTTTAAAAAATAATATGCATGTTGTTTACAGATGATAGCCCCCCCCCCCCCCTAGTTATCCGCCTCACTGCGTTTGCAACAAAATCACAGCTTCAAAATGTATTTAATCATGATTAATCACCATTTGACCAATGTCCAAAATATGGCATGTTGTCTGTAAGTTTTGAACATTCAAAAAGTAAAAAGAATCCTTGAAAAAATAACTATTATAACTATTTTTTTCCTGTAAATATTTATCAAAATAGGTGATCTACAAGAAAACAATGCTTGTAGATCCCACAAGGAGACACACAGCTAAGTCTCTGTAAAACTGCTCTACCAATTATTTTTTAATAAGAATTAAATGTTCAGTGGGTGGATTCAGCGTGCACATGCATTGATTGTCAACATCAACAAAATGAATTAATGGTCTTAACTTGTTATTTTCGACAGGCTTAAACAAACACTCCGGGTAAACTATATTCAAGAGACTATGACTATAAATAAAACAACAGCAAATTACGTTTGCTGCCAAAAACAACGCCGGGTCCCCTCTAGTGCAAGTCCAACCTGCGCCAGGCATCCCAGCTATTCCAAACAGTCTACAGCAGCCTGGGCGGAAACACGCGTGGAATCTGGCTGGTTTGAGACTCCCCCTCCCTCCTCTGCTCTCTGTTACCTGCTGAGGGGGAGGAGAGGTCAGCGAAGGCCTGACTGTCGAGAAGGGGGTTATTAAGGCATATTAGTGACACTGAGAAGGTAAAGCCCTGAGTTAGAAACGCCATGTTGGCTGGTGCGGCCCGGGGTCTATGTCACGCAGCACCAGAAATGACAGATCCGCATGGTGGTATGAAGAGCCATATTCCCACTGAGCATTTCTGTGGTCTATTAGACTTCTAGGGTGGTCTAAAGAATTGGGGATAAATGGTCTAAAAATGAAAGTTTTTTTTGTGGTATAGGCAAGGATTATACCACAAAATTATTTATAGACATCTAAAAATAGCCTGGCTAATGAATGTCTAAATATAAACTGTCTACGTAGAGAAGTTGAAACAAAGTTGTCACCTACAGTATAAATAAATATGTTGAAACAACATTGTTTTAACATCTAATCCAAGCCTAGACTGCTAAATACTTTTTTATTGACATCTAAAAGACACCTTTTTCTCAGGGGTTCCATTACTCTACCTGTTGTTCACAAATCTACGCAGCTCTATAGAGCTTTCGGCAGTCAGTCGTTTCAAACCTACCGTATATAAAATGTAATCTGGAGTGTGATTTCTTATTGATTATATGTAAATGGCTCACATAAGCAGGGACATGAGGAACTAGATCTGTGCCCAGGTCTCCACTAGCTCAGGTCACATCACATTCTATGGGTAACTCGGAGGGGCTATAGCCTTTTTGTGTGTCGCTGAACACTATTTTAAATCTTAATAAGATCTTATTATATATAATAAGATCTTATATATAATTATTAATTTTAATTTCTATTGTGTCATATAACGTTTGTGACCAGTCCGATAATTTCCGGTTGTGTCACTCCGAAATGTGATAATCTATTGCATGTAGGGGTGGGACTCGATTAAAAATTTTGATCTAATTAATTAGAGGCTCAATAATTAATTAATCTCAATTAATCTCATTTTAATCGCATATTATTATTTACCTGAGAAAAGTGAGAAAGCACATTTTTGAACTGAATTTATTATTATTATTATTATTATATTATGAGTGAAGCAATGAACTGAATGAGTGAAGCAATGAACTGAATACTAGGCCTGTGAATCTGTGGGTGTCCCATGATACAATTCAGTATCAATTTTCTGGGTCACGATTCGATCCAAAAACTAGATTTCTAGATTTTTTTAAAAAATTCTCGATTCAAAAAGATTCCCCAATTCCAAAGCTTTCCTCTTTTCTTTTTTTCTTCTTCTTATTTACCAAATTCAAGTACAAACGTTAGCATTTCTCAGTCAGTCCAGTACAATAATTGACTCTGGGGCAAAATAAATAAAATACTGGTACTTGGAAGACTAGCTGGTAAGAAAGGCAGTGCCACACACACAGCGCTGATTGTTCTGGAGCATACATTTGCGTACATTTAGCAGTCATTATTATCATGCAATTTAGCGTCAGATAAACACAGTGAAGTGAACTACTCTGAACTAGGCTACTATGATCAAACCGCTCACGGAGGATTTGTTTGCTCAAATCCCACGTCAGTTGATCATCTGAACACACACACACACACGGCTACAGCCAATATGAACTCGACTCCAGCTGCACTGATGAGCGCCGGTCGCCAACTCCAGTTTGTCCCTATTCAAGCCATTGAATGTCGGACACCTCAACGTCGCTCTGGTACTAGCCAGAATGCAGAAAGACTTACCCAAGCTCCCTTCTCTTCACGGGGTTAGTCCAATGGTGGCTCTTCTACATAGATTTCTACGAAACGGGGACAGTAAATACACTAGCTCCAACATGTTGGATGTGATTTGAGGCTCGAACTGCTGCGATGGTATGCACATTCTTTGTTGCATAAACTGCCTTTTTGTCCACGCTTCCATCCGTTCTTTGCTTAAATCTAAATTTGCCATCAACGGGGCCGAGTAATGCTTGCTCATCTGGTTTGTCGTTCATGTTGTGAGTTGTTTTGTTTTGTTTTTGCTGCGGGGGAAGAGGACGAAGAGGCGGACGGAGCTTTAGAGTATAGACTGAGTTACGTTTACTCCATAGAGCTAGTAGACCAATGGCGATTCTTCTACATTGACTTAAACTGCAGTTTGTCCCTATTCAGGTTATTTGAACAGCGCTCAAGCGCTCAGTTTCTGACTCCTCAACGCGCTATATTTTCTGTAATTAATTAGTCTCAATTAACGCGCTAAAGTCCCACCCTTATTTGCATGTGATTAATTTTCTTCACAGAGTTGAATAGTTCCTAAACTATTTAGGCTACAAACGTATATGGTTCAAATTATACCCCGGGGGTGCTTCACGGTTCATGCATATACTTCTTATTTGTTTCAGATTTAATGCAGGATATGAGTCGCCTTACTTTTTGCTTTGATGTCGTAATTATATTGTCAAATCTTACATCAAGAGAGAAAAAGTTTTTTTTTTCCAGGCAATTCTATAGTACAGTATAATAACCCATCGCATCACACATCACTACTAACCACACACCACCCTGGAAGAAGAAAGATGAGATCCTCAGAGAACAGCACTGTTTTGTTACAAGGGAATGCTCTTTTGACAGTGAATGTCTCTTTTGGAACTCCACGGCTGTCACTTGAGACAAAGGGAAAGGGAGTTTTGGCCCAGGACAGGAGTATATATACACATGCATGGAGTGTCGTGTAGATCCGCTAAAACAGCGTGCGTGACACTGCTGTATACCGACCTGTACGGCAAAGCATGTACTCATGTTCACCGTTATACTGTTGGCAGCAGCAATGATTAGTTTGATATCTATGGAGAATACATGAGCAAACATAACCTAATTGGAAACAAGAAAAACAAAGTCCTGTTATTGTGTGAGGGGGAATGGTTTGCAAATGGCCTTTACACTAATACTACTACTAGAAATTACAGTAAAATGCAAATACAAGTTTCTTTCGTTTTGGTATGATGTTTCATGCCAAATGTGGAAAGTTACCATTTACCAGTAGGCATCATTACATCATTGTATTCTAAAAACAATAGTCTAGAAAGTATAGCTACTGTAAGTGACGACTTGATCGTGTCCAGATCAAGGCAATCCAAGACTAGTCAAATCCGGCTCATAATATCTCCTGATTTCAACTAACACAAATCCTGTCCACTAAAGACGGACGCCACTAGATGAATCAGAGAGTCAGATTGAGATCAGACTAACTAACTTAAATCAATCACAACTAGTTAGATCTGCTCCAGAATAGTTTACCTTCACTATTTCAACTGAAAACATACTAGAAATGATGTAAAGATCATCCCCACATGGGCTGTGATTTGACCTAGTCCTGAATGTTGCTAGTCACTGGAGGACGTCATCGTAGTGTCGCTGGACCAGGAAGTACACACAAAGACATTAAATGGGGGGCTTCAGCCCTTGCCCTTTTACCCGTCTGAAAGAACCCTGCCCTTAATTCGAGACCACGAATGCAGCATTTACTATGGTGAAAGAATTTGCACTCCTTTCCATACCAGCATTCAGTTAGAATTCTCCTGAACTTGAACACAGCATTTTGCCCTGAACTGCAGGTGGTCCCCGGACCACTAGTTATAAAAACTCACTGGATTATAAAAGAAAGGCTGAAAGAGAGAGGACACAAGATGGGGAAAAGAGAGAGAGAGAGAGGACTGTGTGGAGATGATGAAGGACAATGAATGACAAGTCTGCAGCATGGCGGCTGAGGGGAACGAGTTCACCCCCATTCTCAGTCAAAGGCTGTTGCACTGCGTGCTCCCACAGCGGAAAATAAATTGGGATTTTCTCCTAAATGGACTTGTGTGAGAATGGATAAAGAAAACGTGAAGTGGTATAGGAGGAGCTATCCCCCCCCCCCCCCCAGTCCCTCCCCCAACCGTTAGCCAACTCTCTGTCCCCTCTTAGTTATTTATTTTATATACCCAAGCTGTCACCCATACCAGGATCTCCCTCTGATTGCTTTACCCAGGGTGACGGAGATGGAGAGGAGGATGCGTTGGAAAAGAGCAGAAAACGGACATAAAATCCTCTCTACTCACGAGCAAAATAAATAAATAAAAATAGTGATGGGCTCTTATTCTAATAAGGCAAGGCGCTCTCTCTCTATGCCTTATAGAATGGGGGTCTCTATTAGTCTTGCAATTTATCATGGGTGTTTTCCCACTTAACCATAGTTTTCCCAGTGTTAAGTGCAACTAAACTAACGGCGGGCGATGACAAAGTGACGTCGCCCGACATCCATTATTTCTCTATGGGAGCCGCCGATTCGGGCGACAGCAGCAGAACGGGCGACGTTCCGGCGTCGGCTGGAAAGATAAAAAATGCTGAGCTTTTCGGTCAAATCGGCCAACGATGCTTGTCCATCGCCCACCGTTGCCCGCCGTTAAAACCTACTGTAAGAGCTAGTGATCCATCTCTCCTCCATTACAATTTGGTGATGGCTGCACAGTAGCAACTGCAAAGCAAAATATGACAATTATAGTATCAAGAACTAAACATTTTTTACATTACCTAAATACAGTTTGTTTTACAGTTTTATTTGAGTTCAGAGTACTTTTCCTTTTAGACTAATGCATGCAGATTTTCTTTTAAACTTATTGTTTTGTATTTGAATAACGCCCTAATCGACAGATAATCAACTGGGTACTTTTGAACAAATTATCTTTTTTATTAGAACATGTCTGAATTAACTTGAAATATATTGTTTAAGGTGGTGTCTAAATAAGTGTCATAAATGATACAGTCAATCAGTGTCGAGGAGACATTAGATTCTCCCATCTGTCTCCCTTGAACCCCCCTTCTTGAGGGGGACAAATATGGGAGACAGCTTGAGCTATGAAGCTGGCACACAACTTGGTGTGTAGGAGCAATCCCTTGCATATAGACTCTCATTTGGACAGAGGGCATGCACATGCATGATATGAATGGAAAGTGAGTGACAAAATGAGTTTAATGTTGTTTATTGTTGACCTTTTCGTCCAAATGTTTCTGTTTGGAGTGACGAAAAAGGTCAATAAGTCATTTTTGACCTAGAAATAGATTGGACACTGGATTCTTCCTCTCATCCTCTTGCATTAAGTTGCTCACCCGCAGTGCATGAGGCAGACTTCCGGGTAGGAAGCGGTGCATTCTGGGATTGCTAAAGGGACCGGTAGAACGTGCTGGATCTAAGACCTGAACGGGCATCGCGTGTGTGCGTGCATGTGAGTGAATGATGAACGTTCATGTTCATGTGATGGGGCCAAAATGTGGACAATATGTTGGTTGAAATAACTTGCACTAGCTACACACAGTATGATTTAGTTAAAGCCCCTACAGCTATATAATATACAACGTAGTTAGAGATAATATATTTACTTTACATTGCTTACTGGTATAGTGTAGGTCAGTGATTCCCAAACTTATGTATCATGTCAGGGATCCCTAAATTGACACCAATTAACCTGTGGGTCAACATTTGAAAACATATGCCCCCATATGATCCCCCATAAAAAAATTTTTTTTTTTTTTTTTTTTTTTTTTTTTTTAAGGCAATATCAGCGATTTTCGAGCAGTTTAATTTTAAGCATCCCCCCAGTTTGGCATGCATTAGTACAGACCCCCATTCAGTGGCATTTCTATCTCAATATGTTAATTTTACTCAGTGTACAATATGGAGCCAGAAATTGACCCGTTGGGGTCCATTTGGTTCCTTGTGCACACTCACAGTTACAGACCCATAAATGCCACATTTTGTTCATAAACGATCATGTAGCTGGGGACCACCAGGAACTCTCTCAAAGACTCCTGTGGGTCTCCCGACTCCACTTTGGGTAACCACTGATATAACATGTATGTATTGTGTGCACGCATGCATTGTGCACATATGTTCCACAGTTGACCACAAGGCGGCGTTGTTTGTGCGGGTTGAAGGAGAAGAGATTTCTGGACTGAACTTGTAGTGAGCCAAGTTGTTGAGGCTGCATCCCTCCTGTCCTATACCCCGAACGGACGGCCGTTCATGGATGTGGTAGCATTTTTCTGACCGAACAGTTTGTAGAATTTTCAGTAGGCCTACATTTAAACCACAGCTCAAATACAAGACTGTTAACTGCGAGCGGGACACCATAAAACATTTCTACTTGTTCACAACAGAGCCCACCATGATGTTCATTTCATCAAAACTTTTAGAGCAGTAGGCCTACAAATGTTAACTGCAGTAAATCATAGTGGAGTTAAAAGGGGAAAGAAAAATGAAGACCTTTGCATGTCTTAATTAATGCCTGTTGGAGGTAGGGCGTTCCACATTTTGGTGGCATAGGAGTGGAATGAAAATGTGTCCCTTGTTTGTGCCGAATTTGGATGAATTATCGTTTCCCACTCATCCACAGTGCAATAAAAATAATGAACAAGGAACAGTAGTGCAACAGATGAAGTCAAAGTGATAGATAGAAAAACTAAACAACCTAAAAATATATAAAATGAACGTATCATAAACTATACCAAAACCTATTTCTATAGCCTATTTAAGTGACGGGCACATTTTAGACGGGTACATGGGTATTTCGGTTTTGTATCTTGTATGGACCAGAACCATTGCGGGATGCTGTAGCATACTGTCGTCCAATAATCAATCAATCAATCAATCAATCAATCAATCAATCAATCAATCAATCAATCAATCAATCAATCAATCAATCAATCAATCAATCAATCAATCAATCAATCAATCAAGAGGTTAATTGTAGAATGCAGAATTCTACCTATAACGGGCCTATAATGATATGAAAACCACTGCCATAACATATTAATATTAGCCCTAAATGAAAATAAAAAGGGATATTCTCACTTCAGTTCAGAAATTGCTCTTAGTAAAGTTCACCCCCGCCTCTAGCCAGCCCAATCAAAACACCTCCAACATCCTTTTGAACCATGGGACCTGTCTAGATCCCTCCCATATGATTGGTCTGGGGAAAAGGAAAAAAAAAAAAAACCCTTCTTCTGCAGGCCAGGGAAGAAGCAGCTCGTATTTCAGGGGGGAGAGGAGGGGGTGAGGGAGGGAGGGGGAGGGAGGGGGAGAGGAGGGGTGAGGGAGGGGGAGGGTGAGGGAGGGGGAGAGGAGGGGGTGAGGGAGGGGGAGAGGAGGGGGAGAGGAGGGGGTGAGGGAGGGGGAGAGGAGGGGGTGAGGGAGGGGGAGAGGAGGGGGTGAGGGAGGGGGAGAGGAGGGGGTGAGGGAGGGAGGGAGGGGGAGTGACACCCACTGGATCGAGGGAGGAGGGATAGATGGAGAGAGGAGGAGGAGGAGGAGGAGTGAGGATCGAGAAGTGTGTGGACGAAAAAATAGTAAACCTGACACAAAGCAGTCTGAGGAGGAGGAGAACGCTACAGAACAGTACCAGGATTGTCGGTGGCGGTGCGTGGATGGTGCAAAAGAAAAAAAAAAAAGGGGGACCATACATGCATTGATGGATTTTATGTTGTTTTTCTTGGTATAAGAAGACCAGATCTGTCCTCGATCTTCTCCTAACTTGACTTCCACCTTCTCCGATCGCTCCTCACAACTTTCCAAGCTCCGAAGTTTGAGAAGAAGTGGTGCTGTTGCTGCTGCTTCTGTCGGGGGAACACAACTGACATGTTTTTGCCTCTTATAGAAGGAACTTGGGTGAGATCGGGGTAAAGAAGGAAAGTTTCGCTGGTGGACAGGACAGTTTACATGATTTTTCAGCAAGGATACAAACTCGGATATCTTTCCCTCCCTTAAATGCACTGGACTACTACTACTACTACTACTACTGGGTTTGGATTTGGAATATATATCACTCATTTTCTCTGATCTGTGATCGTACGCCGGGGCTTGTTTTTTTTTTTGTGGAATAGGGAGTTCAACGTTTGCATTTTCTTGGTGCAGCGGTGGTTGGATTTGGCTGATCCTGATCCTCTCTGTCTGTCGGGGAGTTTGTTAGACATTCCTTCCAACTCCCAAGCCTTGATTTTTTTTTTTTTTGATTTTGGCCCATATGCTATACTCGCCTGCCTTATCCGTGCATGCGAAAACATAGAGATCTGCAAGATTTCAGTCCCGATCCTCCATCCGCCCCGGTAAGTAGTAAGAGTTGGGTTGTTTCTCTGCCTCTGTCTGTCTGTCTGTCCTCTCCTAAAATTTTAGACTCTCGTAGAGGTATTTATCGATTCTGACGTCAGGGTCTAAATGTTAGGCTATGCCCCCAGAAAACAAATCAGTTTTAAACACCGTTAAGAAAGTCTTTCGCTGTCATTCACGACAAAATGCGGAGAATGTTTTTAACGATGTCTTTTTTTTTCTTCTCCATGTTTTCCCCAACTCCTTTAAAAAGGGTTTAATAGTAGGCTAGCATTTGGCTCTTTTAAAACTCTTATGAGACAAATTGATTTGTGTAGGCTAGAAGTTGTCATGGAACTTAGATTTTTCAGTACTGTGTGCGTGCGTGCGTGAAAATGATTTAGGCTGTTTGGAAGAGGGAAAAATATATACATCTGGCCCAAGGTTTGTAAGTTTTGTTTAAAATATTTAAAAACAAAAAATGGCAAAGAAAAAAAATATCATAATAACGTTTTGATTGAACTATTCAGAAACATATGCCCAAATATTATTATACCTATTATAGGTATTATAGGGTATTTTTTTTAAACATTAATTTTCACATCTTGCTTGCGTCATGCGTTTAGCGCCACCACTAAACAAGTGTCTCTCGCGAGGTTATTTATTACTTTGCTTTAATTTTCTTCCATTGCATTTATGGTGTCCAATTATCGCGTGACCGCAGTTGTGTTTTTCACTGCTTTGGTTGGTTGGTGGATGGTTGCTGGGAAGGAAAACGGACCCCCTAAAACACTGCTTCCCAAACTCTTTTCCATGCCAGGGACCACCAAATTGACACGTCTTTTGGAAAAAAAAGGGGGTTAGGGTGAAAATTATATATACGACAGGGACCCCATAATAAAATATGTTTATGGTTCTAGCAACCCGTTTAGTTTAAAGGGCACCCTGGTGTGACATGCAATTAGTCTATGGGCCCCCATTTAATGACATTTCTATCTCTGGGACCCCACATTTCATATTATACATTCAATGTCAATTTAACTTAGAGTGTGCAAATGCGGTCCACAGGTTAATATTTGAACACTCTTAGGGTTACACACACCCATAACGGTGCATTTGGTTCCAAATTGTTCCACCGGACCCCACTTTTGGGCAACCACTACCCATAAATCACTGAGCGGCTCTAAATGAGCCCCCATTGTGGAGAAGATGTATAAAAAAGCCAACTGATTTGAATTTCAATAGAGATTCAATCAGTGCCAAGAAATGTCTTTCAAAGCCCTAGGGTTTAAATGGAGGCTGTAGTGATCTCTCTCTGTAGAAGTGGTTCCCAAAGTGGGGTCTGGGGACCCCCACGGGTCCTTGAGAGAGAGAAAAATGAAATGGGTTGAGAATCACTTATAGAGCCGTAAAAACCTTCTCTTATCCCATTGTGTCTAGATTTCTAGTTTCTGAATAACATAATATTCAAAGATTTGCACCACGTTTTCACGATTTTTCAAAAATAGCAGAGATACAAGCTCATAGCGCGCCACTCGGTGGCGCGCTATGAGCTTGTAGATCTGCTATTTTTCAATAGTTAAAACATAATGCTTAGAACACCAAAACGCGTTCAGTACACTAAGGGTTATACATGTTATATATGTTTTCAGGTAAGGGTCCGCAGGCTAATGCATGACATTTCGGAGGTCCTGATGTAAAAGAAAAGTTTGGGAACCACTGCTCTGTAGAAGCTAAAAGCGCATAAGGTGGGAAAAAGCCCCTCATGTGTTCCAATAATGTCCTGCTGCTGACAGCAATATTACAAACACTATGTAGTGCTTTCAGAGCATGTAGACATTTTGGTTCCTAACTACCTTTTGCTTGGGACCCACCTAGAACTCCCTCGAGGACCCCAGGGTGTCCCAGACTCCACTTTTTGGAACCGCTGATTGAAAAGACTATATCAGTCTTTTCAAACAGAGCATATACCGGTGTATTGTAGCACTAAAATTCAATAAATCCAGCCTATTAAACAGAGCTGAATTAATCTGTTTTTTTGCTTACTGGTTTGTGTTATGATGTTTTTGTGTGTGCCATAACGTTATACAGGCTTTAAACATGGATGTATACAATGGAGAAATCTGTCTCCTTGTGGTTCTCCAAATGTTTCATGTCAAGGACCCTCAAAGTGACCCCTATCCTACCAGAATCGGCCTATACATGTAGGCCGGACGTCCCATTTGAAGAGAGATTCTGCTGGGACCTCCGTTTAGAGAAGACTTCTGCAGCTCTATAGCTGTGAAACTCAACCATTGCAGTCTTACCATGCATTAGGGACTACCCACGCGTTTAATGACACGTCTATAGTCGATCTCCCGGGACTCGATTTATATTGTAAAAGCTAAAGAGGCTGGGTTGTATTACTTGAATGTGTACGCTCTCTGAGATACGCATTACACACCCATAAGGTGTCCATTTGGTTCCTATAACTTATCATTTAGCTGCAGCCAAGAGACCCCCACTTTTGAGAAGCAACTTCTTTGCCTATAAATCTGTCCAGATCCACACGTTCTCACTGGACAGGCACTTCTCCTCGTCCTCCGGGGATAGGAGATGAAGAATCAACACGGCTGGACTGTGTGGTTACAAGGCATATTACACGCGTCCCTCTCTCTCTCCCGAGTAAAGTAAACGGATCGATATATGCTTCCAGCTGGAACCGAGCAGGGGGGAGCACACGCTCAGCTCCAGTCCCCCCCACCACCCCACCCCAGAGACCCTGCCACTGCCATGCAATTGGATTGCAGCCGCCGCAGATGACTCGCCGTATAGATCTTTGTGTCCCCTGGCCATTGTTATAGGACGTTTACGCTCCTTTCTTTCGGTTCCCCCACCGCTTTGTCTCATGATCGAGTCGCATATAGATTCAGTGTGTGTGTGTGTGGTGGACAGTGACGGTCCTTTTGGCTTTCACACTAAATAGGGGAGGATGCTGCAACAGGTTTGGCGCATCTGTGTGGTGGTGCCCCTTTTTCAATTGTGTTGGAGATAGTTGTATTATTCTGTTAGTGAAAAGTACGATTTTGTATTTCACTATAGGACTATACATTTCACATGTCCATGCCAGAGGAAAAAAAAAGACTTTGGCCACTATTATACACTATCAAGGGTGTTCATATTTGTTTTGACATTCATGACGATATCTGCTTACAAAATAGCATCTTACATACCGGCATTAGATCTATAATACAGCACCTCACATAAAACGTTGCATTTACATAAACCCATGATCTACGACGCCAGATTCCTTCAGACAGAAGAAAGCGCCTTGTGAACGTGTGTCTGCATGCAAAAGCCTGACGACACACGCCGTGCCGACGTGACAACGGTGTGTGTGCTAGTAGCGTGGGTTAGTAACAGTTGGCTCATCATCGTCATCACAGCTTCGGTATTTCTCTCTCTGTATCTGTCTGTGGCACGGCTTGTTTGACAGCATTTTGAAACATGGCCATGCTTTCTTTCTCTCTCTCTCTCTCTCTCTCTTCTCCCCCCTTTCCCGGCTCACTTCTTTGAGCGCAATAAGAATAAATTAAAGCAACAAGTCTCTGCAGGAGCTGCGGTTGTGTCCACACGTATGAAATATTTTCATAATTGCATTTCACTGCCAGTAAATAGGTTTGCAATCTCATCAGTCCCAGGATGTAGAGAGGGTCATTGTTTACAAATATATACTGTATATATATATTCCATATATTCATGTTATAATGTGGTTCTATTCATGTATCTGAAGGAAATCGACACAATTCCACATCTGCAAACTTTACTTGCCAAAATCCTTTTGCAAACTAAATAATTTAAATTCAATAGTGCCAAAATAATGGCATGGCATTCAAGCATTTAAAATTTGCAAATGGATTTTTTAAAATCAAAATTACTGATCTACAAGCCCATAATCCATTGTAGTATGGCATGTTGAGAGCCTGTAGATCTGCTGCACCAACCTTTCAAAGTAAGGTAACCAAACGGATCCAAACTGTTGTCGTTGCCGCAGCGGCAAAAGTACTTAGCATTAGTTTGTTTGCGATTGTTTTTCACAGTGGATTGTCTTTACCATACACGCTCAGTACAGTAGTGCGTTCACATGATGCAGGAGTAGTTTTGCCGTCATTGCGTCCAAAACCTATACATTGCATTCTTGGACGCAGGACGCGGGCAATCAGCATCACTGCACTGGTCTTATCTCTCCATTTCTCTCTCTCTTTCTCCCTCTCTCCCAACCCATGCATCCTCCACCTCCGTCGTGGCCGGAACTCCACCACGGCCTCCGTCCGTCACTTTCTCCCTCCTCCCAGCCCCAGGTGATTGGGTGAATTCCCGCGCGGCGTAAAGTGGGGCCCTGACAGGCTGCAGTTGATGATTGGGCGGTGCCCCTCAGATGGGATCAGTGTCCAGGGGGTGGCTGAGGGGAGCGAGGCGAGGAGGAAGGGGGGCGACGACGACGGCGAGGAGGGAGGGGGCACCATCATCGTCATGGAGAGCTGCCCTGCTGCTGCTGCTGCGAGGGGCTCCCTCCTGCTGCTGCCGCACCATCGCCGCCGCTAAGAAGAAGGCCCTCATGGGCGGCAGCGGTGGCACCTCCTCCTCCTCCTCCTCTTGGGCCTGGCTGCTGCTGCCCGTTGTCCTGCTGTCCCTGCTGACCGCCGGCGCGGCCCGGCCGCCTCTCAACGCAGCCGCCAAGGAGGAGTCGGCCACGCTGGAACCCGAAGGTAAGCAGATCGATGGACGGAGTTTTGAGAGGGTTGGTTGGTGGCAGGGGTGTAGTGGAGGGGTGACGCGGGGGGACGGCGTCCCCCCACTTCTCACATCTAAAGTATTTTTGGGTCTGAAAAAAATCATTAGCATGGTGAAATACATCTTGATGACATCATCAAGATGTGTTTCACCATGTTAATGAGTTTCCTTTTTTCTGAGAGTGTACAAATGGTGTACAAATGTACACATTTGTACACTCTCAGAAAAAAAAAATCAAATGGGGGGGGGGGATTCCCCTTTCAGAGGCGTCCCCCCACTTCTAAAAGTACCACTACAACACTGCTTGGTGGAGAGAAGGTTGGATTCGACCAGGACGGCCGCTGAAGTTGCGGATCGTGTTTTCTTGTGAAAGTGCGCTGACATGGAAAATAGCTGATCTACAAGCTCACAACACGCCGTGACCCCAGGGGGTTGGGTGGGTGAGATGGGACTGGAGAAGTAGAGGGTACAAAACCCATCAATCCAACCTGAGTATACACTAGATAGAGTTACGCACACTTCGTTGCAATGGCAGCCCATCTACATAGACTTTGTCTTTATTTTAAATTGTTTTGTTATAATCGTACAGCATAAACGTCAGGCAACAGTCCAGCTTTTTATTTATATAGTTTTGTAGTACTAGTAGGCTTACAGCTGGTACAGCACAGAGACTTCAGTTGTCACCGTGCAATGCTTTAAAACAGGTGAGAGGTTGCACACATACAGGTAAGAGCATCACTCTCGTTGAAAACAACATATTTCAATAGTGCTCATCCGCTCATGTTTTTCGACCCCTCAATGTTGCAACATTTCTGCCGGTCCGAGTTTGATTCGGAACAAAACCCATTTCCATCCATCCAAGAGAGGGATTGGATCCTTCAATTCCACAGGCGAATCCCTCCTGTTTAGCCCCAAGATTTAGGCCCAAGATGAAAAAAACAAACACCCACCCACCCCTGCCCCATTCCCTTAAATAAATAAATAGAAGGCTGATTCCCACCCCCCTGCTCCAACTAGTCTAATGGTTGCCACACGGTGAAACGTGTTTACACAACTACTAGCTGCCAATTTCATGTATCTATTTTTCCCCTCAAGCTTCCTCGTAGTTTACGTTATTTCTGAGTGTGATAAACAAATCCATAATCCCCACCATAACCCGACCACTGAGAGAAAGAGGATGGGATAAGTGTTTATGCTGGCATACCTTAATGTTCCTCATCCGGTTTCCTACACTCCAGAGTTACATTAACGCAAAAAAAAACAAAAAAAACATTTCCGTGTGGACACAAGTAACGGAAAGAGTGAGGAAAAGAATGAATAGACCTTTCTGAAAGCCTCTCCCCCAAAGCGCTATTGTCGAATCACAGCTGAGCGCAACACATGGTAGACAAACCTCTCCACCAATAGTTTTCCTATATTATGATAAAACATTGTTTGGAAAAAAGATAGGCACATTTTTCCACTGCATATAACGAGGAGAGGAGAGAATCGGACAGAGCAGCTCTCCGCTATGGTTGGCCTGCCCCAGAGGTTCTATGACGCAACGTAATTCCTCTCTATACGGCATGCCTTGTTGACGGAATTCCAATGTAAATACTGTATTTACATTGTAATGAACGGCTGGAAAAGTGTCCTACCATGTGTTGGACAGGGTGGTGCTTACGGCAAGGTCTATTGAGATGCGCGACTTGAGCTTTGCGTTGTTTCTCAGGCTCACAAGCCCCGAATTTGACTTGTGGCGGTGGATGAAGAAAAGCCTTTTTGAGTGTGGTGCGGTGTGTGTGTGTAGAACAATATCTACAGTATATCTATATAGCAACCAGGGGCGGATGTAACATTTCCAAATTTGGGGGGGGGGGTAGGTTGGGGGGTGGCAGGAGAAATGTTATAGGGGCAGCTTCAATAGGGGCGACACGGGCGATGAAGTCGCACCCATACCATTTACCATTTTCGGTAACGTGTCTTTTAGTAGTCAAGTAAAGTATCAATAATAACATCAGTTGCTGTTGAAGTTGCAACAGACACGCAGCAGCTAAAGGTCGGCACCAGAGTTTTCTCTCCTCGATGATTTCTCTTTCCAATGAAATTGCTGTTGGTTTAGTGGTGCCACAGTTAGATTGTAGCAGTAGTAGTGTTTCAAATATCTTTGAAATTTGGGTTGGGTGCATGCCATGATGTTTGGTCGGGCAGTCAAGGCATTTAGGGGGGCATTGCCCCCCCATACCATTGCCTAGATCTGCCCCTGATAGCAATGGACAGCCAGGCAGCGGTTATTTATGTTTTGTGAATCATCTTCTCCTCTTGTGCGTCTCCCAAGTCTCAGAAAGTCTGTCGGAGCAGAGCAGAGCTAATTAGAGCCGTTGTGATGGATAGTAAGTAGTGGAGTCGACGCATTCCGAAGGCCTTTTGTTCCCAGAGCTTTAATCAACATGCTAATTGCAAGTTGGGTCAGAGAGAGAGCATCCCTTTTTCTTTAAAGCATCCCCAGGCATGTGCGCGCAGACACACACACACACACACACACACACACACACACACACACACACACACACACACACACACACACACACACACACACACACACACACACACACACACACACACACACACACACAAACTCCCCCCGCCCTCCTCCATCTGCCCTTTTGCCCCAGAGGTCGGGTGTCGGTGGATCGGTCTTGCAAGGTCTTGTTTTCTCTTGCTGTTGTTGTTGTTGTTGATCTCGGTCAGCCTCAGAAGTGACCCCCTCCCTCCGCCACCCTCGAGGCCTACCAAACCGTCCCTCCTCCCACCCCGACCCCCATCCTTCCCTCCTGGAGGACCCCCCCCCCCTCCCCAGTACGCTATGCTACGTATAGCCACAGAGAAAACGGTGCTGGGTGGAGAAAGAGAAGGAGGGGGGTTACCCAATCCGCAAGAAAAAAAGTTCTAAGAGGATTTGCACATATTTGACTTCTCCCTTTCTTAGTTGGGGAGTGTGTGTGTGTGTGTGTGTGTGTGTGTGTGTGTGTGTGAAGGGGGGGGGGGGGGGGGGGGGGGGGGGGGTCATGTGACTTTAGGGATTAAGTGGCTAGACCCATGGGGTCACATGATGAGGGATCAGCCCTGGAACCCTCTTATCTGATTCCCCCCCGATCGGTTTTCCCCTTTGCACCCTTGTGCACGGACACAGGGGTGCAGAGACCCCGATATTCTCTTAAACTGCTGTTCTTTGGAGGAGGAGGGGGGGCGGGTGCGCTGGCGCTTGGAGATCGGGTTTAGTGGTTATGGGCTATACTACTACTTTCAAGTGTTATGGTCTTGCCCTTATATCAGTGGTTTTCAACCTTTTTGACTCCAGGGACCACACCATTTATTCAGCATTTGAGCCATGGACCACCATTTGATTACATTTTCGCACCAAAGACCTAAATTTAAATAATTCTTTTGTTTTTTTCTACAATTCCAAGCTGTATTTTGCAAACAACACAGTGTAAAGTTCTTAATTAAGTGGTGCTAATTTAGAGGATGAATATTTTAACTCTTGAGAGTGTAAAAGTCATTTTTGCATTCAAGAGTTACATCTGGTTAACCAACTTTCCATCATTTAGCCTGGGGACCACCTGGAACCTTCTCAGGCACCACTGGTGGTCCCCGGACCACCGGTTGAAAACCCCTGCCTTATATGAATGATTGTTACACTGTGTGCCGCATCGCACACACCCGAGCAAATGAAACGCATCTCGTGCTGTGAACTTGTAGATCTTCCATTTTTTTGTCTGGGTTCTGTCTGTGCTTTCGGTGGTAAAGTTATTATACACGTATATACTGTGTATAATGTCGGAAGTGTCCTTGAGCAAGACGCTGGACCCGTTTGCTGTGAATAGGCAAAAGTAATATGCAATCTATGTAAAGCGCCCTTGGATAATGGTGCTACTGTATATAAACGCACCATTTTTAACTGTCACGCAACTGTCGAGCCTGCAGGTTAGAGTCCCACTACACCACTAACCTGTGTGTGTGTGTGTGTGTGTGTGTGTGTGTGTGTGTGTGTGTGTGCGTGTGTGTGTGTGTGTGCGTGTGCGTGTGCGTGTGCGTGTGTGTGTGTGCGTGTGAGAATGGTAGAGAGAGATCCACAGCTAGATTCACCCAGATTGCATATCAATGTTGCCTCTACATAAAAGACCCAGAGGCCTGCACCCCTGGGTGGCCTTGCTAGTTTGTTTACGTGTGTTTTAGTGTAACAGTATAGGCGCGGAGCGAGCGCAGGCCCCCGGTGAAAGGGCCCACCTCACAACAGCCCCATTGTTGTCAGGCACCGCAAGCCACCTTTTCACTATCTACGGGGAGTGTTTACCCTGTCCTGGCACTCCACCGTTTGCACTGTGATTAAAACACTCTCTCTGACTGACTGACTTGAGCTTGAATAACAATAGGCGAGAAAAGACACGGAGGGGAGCATGTGTAGTGGCGCCTGCATTTTTGCGTACATGTGTATTCGTGTATGTACGGTATGTGTATTTGTCTTTTGGGTTAACATTATGTAGCATTCATTCCAAACTTTTTATTTATACTCATGTACCAAAAAACATTTGGTCATCGACACTACTTCTGGACTAAGACGGCCCTCCCCTGCGAGCATGTATTTGGGTCCGACTGTGATCGAAGCTATGCCTAAAACAGCCTATGCCTGAAACCTAACCTTAGCCTCAGTAAAACTATAACCTAAACCTAACCTTAGTGAAACTATGCCTGAACATAACCTCGGTAAAACTATGCCTAAACCTAACCATAACCTAATAACCTTAGCAAAACTAAAAGCAGCGGCTTGTGACACCATTTTGTTTAACTCGAAAGTGAGACCCAAATACAGGCTCACTCCTCGCCTCTATCCCAAAGGAGGAAAAGTGCACCACAGCATACTATTTCAACCAATTGGCCAAAAGAACCAAAACAATAGTGATGGAAATGCTGTTCCTCTCTGTGCCACCAGAGAGGGGCACAAGTACCCACCAGGTGTGGTGTAGGTAGGAACCAATGGTCAGGGAACCTCTGTTCTAAGGCCTACGTTCAGGCACCGACAAATTGCAAACGCTGTGGATTCTTTCGTCTGACCAACCAGCGGGCACGTTAGGAACGCAGATGCAACGCCAGCTGACAAAACTGCAGACGCTTTGGCTGCGCATTCCTTGCACCGTCTGCCAAAAACTATACTTTACTAAAATGGCAACTTCAGGGGTCAGCTCGAGGACAAATACCGAAAGACGGCTTTCTGTGTAAATAAACACGGTAAATAAGCACTGTGTTATGGCTGCACCCTGGTTGTTTAAGAACCTAAGAAATGCTTAATAGCAACAAGACCAAGTGTTTATTTAACTCCCGAGTGTAAAGAATGTATAACTAGGAAGGGTGCTACTCTCAGAGTTAAAAAACGGATAAAATAACACCAATGTTTTTTTTTTTTTAAAGCGGTGCAACCACTTCGTTAAGGACCTATGCGTATCCGTTCCCTGACTGCCTGAGATCCCATACAACGGGATTATGGGCACAGATATGCACAAATAAGAACTCATAATTGCTGCTGCTACTACTTGTTCTGTTCTGTTTTACATTTTCTAGAAGATTTTGAGGGAGTACAGTTTCCTCTGTGCACCTCGACCTAAGGCGTCCACCGGAGTAAACCAACCATAGCGGAAGTTATTTCTCCATGTGACCAGGGCCGGGTGATCATTGGCTAATTAAGCTAGATAGAAAACGGCATATGACACCAACGGTATACATTGTGCTGGTTTACATTGTGTGTTTGCGTGTGCAGAGTAGATGACAGATTGTCAAGCGCTAGTATTGGGCTCATTACAGGGGTTGACACTAAGGTCTCGGAGTCAGGTTCTACTTGCCCTCAGCTCATGGTCACTTGCCCCCCAAAAATATATTGTAAATTTTGCAGATGTAACTCTTGAGAACGTAAAAATGAAACCAAATGGACCCTTGCGGGTCCATTTGGTTTCATTTTTACACTCTCAAGAGTTAAAATTCATCATCTTAATTAGCCCAGGTCTACACAACTAGAGAATGTAGAAGATTAAGTCATTTTGATGTGTATGTTAATTTGCCTGTTTTGTTTCCCAAATCCAGCCTGGAATTGTGGACAGCTAGAAAGTAGGGAAAGACACAGAGGCAGAGTGCAATGACTGCCTTCAAGACTAATTTATCTTGTGTTGTGTTATATAGTGCACTAAGTTGCACATTTGCCCGATCGGGCAACCAGGTAGCAGTCTTCACTTGCCCGACCATTTTTTTACTTGCCGGGCAAGCGGGCAAGTGTTAGTGTCAAGCCCTGCATTACCTACCCGTGTGTAACATTGTTGTATCTACACAGTGGGGTCCTGGTTGTAAAAGTGTAAAACTGTCAGCTGGCTTGTTAATGATGTGTGTGGGCGTGTGTGTGAGCGTCCCCTGTGCCTATGGCAATGGCACTGAACTCAAAAACCAATACAGTATGCTCCCTCCCGTCCGTGTCTCGGTGTGACCTGACCAGAGCACTTAGCCCTGAATAAGACCTCCTTCACGCAAAGTTGTTTATTACCCCACCGTTAGTTGGCGAGTTGATGTGTGTGCGTGCGTGCGTGCGTGCGCCACATGCTGAATAGAGCTTGTTATTTGTCTTGGCCGGCGCAAGCAGAAAACGCCTTGTCACTCCACCGTGCAATCTCGCACCTGTCTGATAAGAGGCTAGTAAAAAGCCGCGAACCTGTGCCAGCTTGTGCCTCCATCCCATCTCCAGTCTACTATACATGGGGCCACAGTGGGCGAGGCTGGGGGTAGGGGTGGGGGTGGAGGGGTGAGACACTACCGTGGTCTGGAGACTCAGGACACCTGGCTGAGTTTAGACGTTGATGGAGTGAGTGAGACAGTCGTGCGTCAATGAGCCTTTTTAGACCTACAAAGGTCTTTCAAATCATATAGTTTTTTGAAAAAAAAAACTAATATTTCTATATGTGTAAGACGCTGTGTGGCGTGAAGAAGTGAGTGCTGGTTGTGCATCAGCACACCTGTAGGTAACCTCTAATCAGTCATTTATTTATGTTGCGAGTCGTAAATGACAGATGGTCGTTTCAGCCCTATGTGAGCTCCTAAATTGGCTATTTTGGGGGGCATGTGTCAAGATCTGCCAAAAATGTGGGGATACCGTTGGAAACAAACATGAAGAAATCCGGCAAGGGTCGAACAAATGCTTTCAGTTCTTTTTCCGAGCATGGCTAATTAAGAGAGGATTTCTAATCATTCATCATCATAAGAAACTAAGCTGTACATCCTCTCCATTCCGTCGATGGATGGATGGATGGATATCTCAGGACAGCTCATCAGACAGAGTGACACACAGAAGCCCAGAAGCTGCTGCTTCTAGGAATAGAAGCAGAATACAAATGTCTCTGGGGAGGGGGGGGGGGGGGGTCACATGCAGTCAGGAGCCGTGCCAGCACAGTCTGTCCAGCCATCCTACATGTGAGGTCAGTAATGGAGGGTTTACAGCGCTGGGGGGTCCCAAGACCCAAGGAGGAGGACAGGTCATTTGGGAATTGGGATTGTGTGTGTGTGTGTGTGTGTGTGTGTGTGTGTGTGTGTGTGTGTGTGTGTGTGTGTGTGTGTGTGTGTGTGTGTGTGTGTGTGTGTGTGTGTGTGTGTGTGTGTGTGTGTGTGTGTGTGTGTGTGTGTGTGTGTGTGTGTGTGTGTGTGTGTGTGTGTGTGGTAGCTCTGTTGCCATGGACTCCAGTAAGAGCCAGTTGGAGGAGCGGGCTCCCCTTTGTCATGATAAAAATAAAAGATAAATAAGCAGGAGGAACCATTTAAATGAGAAAGAGACGGCACACAAGAGGGGGAGAGAGAGAGGGGGGAGAGAGGGACGAAGAAACAGATTGAAAGTCTTAGGATTTGACTGAGGTGGATGCAGGCAAGAGACGACAGGAAAAAGAAAAAGAAGGGATCAGATGGGCAGCTGAGATAATTTGATTTGTGTGTACGCGGGAGCGCGCGTGCGTGCGCAAACCACATGATTACATTGCTTTTGAAATAGCCAAGTAGGCTCCCCGAATCCCCCCTCCTCCTCGCCAAAAAGTAAATCTGTTCCTTAAACCGAATCACGATTGAATAAATGAATGAGAGAAACTTTTTTTTTAAGTTAACATCATGCCACACACACACACACATGCGCGCTGGGTCTTTGCTTCCTTCCTACGCTGTCCACTCTTCCAGGCTGATGACAGACAGATGGATAAACCTCTCTCTGCTGCTAGCTAGACAGTGCAGTGAGCGCAGATGACTGGCAGCCTGAAATGGTTTGAATGCGGAAAGAGAGAGGACTTCTCTGATCCTTATACCTGAGGTTATGTCAATAATGACCACATTAGAGAAGAGAGCAGGGCCGGATCTAGGCATGGGCATGGCGGGGGGGGGGGGGGCTGACTGACTGCCCCACCAAACGCGATGGCATGCAAAACAAAACCTAGATATTTCACATTAAACTGAAACACTACTACTGCTACTAACTACAACTGTGGAGAATAGAAAGCAGAAGATTGTGTGTGAGTGTGTCAGTCTGTCCGTCCTTCACTTCCTCCAAGATACACCATTTTGTGTGTGTGTGTGCGTGTACGTGCGTGCGTGCGCCCATCCTGATTTTAATCCCATGTGGAAAAAGGTTTTCGGCGCTGTTATACTTGCACGCCAGCTCCCAGTATAGGACTCTAAAGCTGCTGTTGCAGTTGTTGTTGTTGTGCAATAGAGGTGTGTGTGTGTGTGTGTGTGTGTGTGTGTGTGTGTGTGTGTGTGTGTGTGTGTGTGTGTGTGTGTGTGTGTGTGTGTGTGTGTGCGTGCGTGCGTGCGTGCGTGCGTCTGTCTTTGACATGACTGGTGAGGTCTCTGCCTGCCAGGCCCCATCTTGTCGTGTACATCCCCTTAGAAGAAGAAGTTTCCCATGAACAATCGGGCATGCCGGCGGGGGAAGTGTTAACAGGTTTGGGGGTAAAGGGGGTCAGGGTTAGGCCAGCTGGGTCATGGCAGGGGAGAGAGGCATGAGGAGGAGGAGGAGGAGGAGGAGGAGGAGGGGACCGGACGTCTGGCTCTTGACGGAGGGAGACAGATGGACCCTAGTAGAGATAAGGCGGACGATGGCGGAGGCAGAACCAACATGTGTGATGCTTTCTTAAAACGAGACCCACCATTTGGAGAGAGAGAGAGAGAGACTAGTCTCTTACTACCTCTGGCCTCCTACTGACTGTCTGTAACACACACACACACACACACAACACACACACACACACACACACACACACACACACACACACACACACACACACACACACACACACACACACACACACACACACACACACCTGTGATACACATTGGTGCTACTAGGATATCCCCGCTCTCAGCCAACAACACCCTATCAGCTTTCAATGAAGTCTTTTCTCTCCTATATATAGGTGCTGACAGGAGTGTGTGTGTGTGCGTGTGCGTGTGCGTGCGCGCACCTCATGGCATTTTCCCCGTTCTTGCCAGCTCCCAGTTCCCCTTCTACACGTGAGCAATATAAGCAGTAGTTTAGGGCCACAACCAGTAAGGGGGTCACATCACAGGGAGAAGATTTATTTTATTCTTTTTATAAAATAAATCCTCTGACCTTTGATCCCAAAGCACCCAGTAGAAGTATTTTCATCGCAAATCATTTTTTCCCCCCCAGCATGGTAGTGTCTGTGGGGGCCGGCCCACATAAAATAACCGAGCATAGGACCCTAACTTCTACAACCGGCACTGGCAGCTCCTCTACAAATAGACTCTCTTTCATACTCTTTCTTTGGGCACACCTCCACTCTATTTTCCGTAATGGAAACGGAACTGAGGTTAGTTATTAGTCGTCTCATAACTAATAGCTGTATAGTGCACCTCCCCCCTCCCGGTTAAGGAAAAGCTACATGTTGAGAGAGAGAGCGAGAGAGGGGTAAAAACAAGTATGCACACAAAAAATACAAAGGTGTTGGAGACAGCTCCCATCAATCCGCACAGGAGCTCCACCTCTCTCTCATCAGACCACACACACACACACACACACACACACACACACACACACACACACACACACACACAACACACACACACACACACACACACACACACACACACAAACACTCTCTCTCTATGCTGGGCGGATAAGGGAGGTAGAGAGGGAGTGGAGGTGGTAGGGGTTCATTATTTCCGGAATGAAGGAAAGGGAGAGAGAGAGAAAAAAAAGAGGCAATTAACAATACCGGAACTATACCTGTGTGGGGCTGTGTGTGCCTGCCTGGAGGGGGATGTTTTAGAGGCTCGCGCACACGCTCTGATGGGCGGAATGACTTTCCTTTCCTGCTTGAACTGGTGTGTGTGTGTGTGTGTGTGTGTGTGTGTGTGTGTGTGTGTGTGTGTGTGTGTGTGTGTGTGTGTGTGTGTGTGTGTGTGTGTGTGTGTGTGTGTGTGTGTGTGTGTGTGTGTGTGTGTGTGTGTGTGTGTGTGTGTGTGTGAGTGTGTGTGATATCACTCACACAGTTGGGAGTGGAATGTGTTTTGCAGAGGTGTGTTGTTTTGAGCTACAGGTTATTATAGTGCCTTTATAATTACTATTACTGTCTTTAGCTCAGTGCTGTATGTGCAGTAGGCGTACACACCCCCCCCCCCCCCCACACACACACACACACACACCCCTCCACCACTCGCATAATTCAAATCCCCATTGGCCTGCACACACATGCGCTTTTTGGATGAATTTCTGCAATGCATTAAAAAAGAGAAACTTGGAATTCATCCATGTTTTTTTCTCCTTACAATAAAGCGTTTTACAGAGCGTGTTGAGATCGATCTGCCTTTGAGCTGAGAGAATGGACTGTGTGTGTGTGTGTGTGTGTGTGTGTGTGTGTGTGTGTGTGTGTGTGTGTGTGTGTGTGTGTGTGTGTGTGTGTGTGTGTGTGTGTGTGTGTGTGTGTGTGTGTGTCACACAATCTAGATTCTTGGCTTCAGCATAACTCACACACCATATAGCTCTCTGGCAATCATTTCCCCATTTTGCTCAATGGCTGGTCTCATTCCAGACACATTCTTCTAGGGGCATATGTGGATGAAAACCATGCCGGCGGAACGCTAGTACAGTTAGAGGCGTAATATTGTAGTTTCAGCATAAGAGTTGGCTTATACCAGGGGTTTTCAACCTTTTTCATACCAGGGCCCACTATTCATTCAGAATTTGAGCCACGGACCACCATTTGATGACATTTTATCCCCACAGACCCCAAACTAAAGATTTCTTTCGCTTTTGTCCACAATACCAGGTTGGATTTCGGAGAAAACAAAACAGGCAAAGATACAGATAAAAGTGAGCGTTAATCCTCTACATTCTCTAGTTGTGTAGACTCTGGCTCATTCAGATGAGGAATATTTTAACTCTTGAGTTACACCTGGTTAAACCGACTTTCCATCATATAGCCTTGGGGACCGCCTGGAATCCTCTCAGGGACCGCTGGTGGTCCCCGGACCACCTGTTGAAAACCCCTGGCTTGACTGTCGGACTGGATGCGCGCCCATAACCCCGTTGACAATGCTCTCTTCCTTCCTTCCGCGATCCATGCCTTCGTAGTGACACACACACACACACACACACACACACACACACACACACACACACACACACACACACACACACACACACACACACACACACACACACACACACACACAACTCCACACACACATGCAGGAGGACTTGGAGTTTCTCCCAGAAGGGACGTTCTTTTTTTTCCTCGACCTTTTTTTTTTCGTCCTTGGCCCTGCTGCAAGAAGATCTTTTTATGCCGTTATGGGTTGAAACTATATAGATTCACCATGGCTGTGTTGTGAAAGCCGTAACGGAACAGAGAACGAGAGAGAGAGAGGGGGGGAGGAGATGGAAAGCAGAAGACTCAGGCTACCACGTTCAAGCGGTCAAGGTTTTTCAGGGCTTTAGGCATGCTGTCAAAAGCTTGGCGCGAAAAAAACTCAGAGAAAAGAAAACGCGAACAGAGAAGAACGTGTATACCCCCCCCTCGCCCCCCAACCCCATCCCATCCACTCCCCTACCTTCCACTTCTTGTAACCCGCTTCCGTTGTTTTTTTTTTATCTTTCTGGCCGCTTTCCTCTCTGATGATGGGCAGATGTACTGGGATTTTTGTGTGTGTGCGCGTGTATGTGGGAAATCTGCCTGTTCTACTCACACATACACACACATACACGACACGTGCACATGCGTGCACGCACACGCCCGCGCTGACTTGCTTGGCATCTCTGCTGCTGAAGGGGACGGGGGCCTCTGTCTGTTTGTTCTATCTAAAAGCTGGGAAGTTATTGTTTAAAAATGTTTTCATAATGTGCAGTTTTTTTGCCTTTCGCACACACTCCACCGCACTCCGCTATGGCCTATAGCGTATATAACTGCATGCCCCCCCCCCCCCCCCACACACACACACACAGATTCCTTGTGTATATGACCAGCCCCACACACACTCCATCACATGCACACTTGATAACACTGGTGTTTTCATGTTTGAGGAGGAGGTGCTCCTCCATCTGACCGGCCTGGGAAATAACAATGGTACATGGCGGCTTTTAAGTTAAAGTTGGAGTGCTGTGATTTTTTTTCGTACTTTGACCCGATGATCGTGTTATAGGGTGGGGATAAGAAAACTCGCGGCACTCCATCTTCAGTGTAACGAAACGGGCCCGTAGTACGGCTCGATTTCGCTTAAATCGAGGATTTCACCAGTCGCTTCGGTGGGGCGCCTCCTCCTCTACTTCTATGTTACTCGTTGATTTTGAAGTTGCATCCGTTTTTTCGGGGAGTTATGTGGTGTTTTTATTTTTCTTTCTTCTTACACTATATGGCTCTTTTTTTTCCCCCCCTCCTCCTATTTTGCCTGTCTCCTTCCTCCCCTCCTCCTCCTTTTCACGCACCTTTCCTCCTCTCCTCCCTCCTTCACTCAATCCTTCCCTCGAACCCCGATCCCCCTCCCCCTCCCCCCCCTCGATCTGCAGAAGCGGCGTCCAACAACAACAAATACCAAATCTCTAAGCCCACGGTGTGCTCGCTCCACCCGGGGGAGCTGCTGAAGCTCAACTGCCCGCTGCCCGTCCCGGCGGCGGCGGAGGGCGGCGGCGGCCCGGGGGCGGCGGCCATCACGTGGACCAAGGACGGCAGCTCGCTGGGCGCCAACAACCGCACGCTGATCCAGCAGGAGGTGCTGCAGATCCGCGACGCCACGCACAAGGACTCGGGCCTGTACGCCTGCACCAGCGTGCTGGGCCGCGACACGGTCTGCTTCATAGTGAACGTCACAGGTGAGTGACGTGGCGGCGCGGTGCGACGCGACGCACAGCGCGAGGACAGGGACAGGGTAGGGATGTAGGAACGGCTGGAGGAAGAGACCTTTGACAGACAGCAGGTCTCCTCCCTCTATACTAGTTCACAAAGATGTCTTTCCTTTGCATTTAGGGTTTCTTCCTGGTGGCTGAAACCTTTTCCGGTCAAATGTGCCGATGGGGGGAAAAAAAAAAAAAAACGTAATATTTTGACATCACCACACATCAGCCCCTCCTTTAACTCCTCCCCCTCAGGAGGATCTCCACCCATCACCACCCAGCCAGGCAAATCCCATTCGCGAATTACACAAGATCATTAATTGCAGAACAGCTTTGTTGTGCTTAACAAGTTTCCCGAGATGTGTTTTCATTGTTTAATCCATTTTAAGTCATACGGCCGACCTGCTGGACAGAAATGGATATGACACTTGAGTTGAAAGAGCTGGGAAAATTAGTGGTTTTGACTCGGGTAACGCGGCCATGACACTTTGTAGTTCGTTTGGATCACGACGGTGTCTGTTTGACAACAAACCCTGGGGAATATTTTCCAGGAGGAATATCATGCAGTAAAGGTGCAAACACCCTTTGGCGTTATGCTTCGAAGGTCAACCCTGGCAGCCTGGGTAGTTTGGAATATACCCTATTGGCCTGAATATAAGGCTGTTTTTTTTCCCAATGGAAATATCCCAAAAATGGAGTCAGGGGCTATACTATTTGACATTCAATGTATTTTTTTCTGTAAATGGGTCTTGAAAAATGAGGGTCGTCTTATAAACCAGTCGTCTTATATTCGGGACAATACGGTAGTAATAAAAGCACCATACAACCTTCCCAATTGATTACATAACACAAAGGTGTGCTGTGAGCTTGTAGATCCGCTACCATCAGCGCTGCGTACAAGCTATGAGCGTGAATCGGGGGTGGGGGCTTGCAGAGCGTAAAGAGACGGCGGTATAACCATCTCTTGGTCGCTCTGTGCAGATGCCATCTCGTCGGGGGATGACGAGGACGACACGGAGAGGTCGGAGGACACGGGGGCAGACGGAGAACAGATCAGTGAGTATCACCCACAGCCTGCTCCAAACACCAAACCTCAGAACCAAGCGGGTGTCCGTTGTGCTGGATGAGGGAGGGGGGGAGGGAGGGAGTCCTGGAACTGGGAGCCAGTTCACGGACGGGTGACTTTTTTGAGGGAGGATTCCCGGACGTCCGCTCCCTCCCCCACACACACCTTTTATCTCTCCCATCCCCATTTCGCTTCCTCCTGTAGCTGCGGTTCCCCCAATAGCACGTCTAAACATCACGGCGGAATGGCAATTGCTAAAAAAAAAAGACTTCCACCGGGCCGGGGCTATAATCCCTGAATCGTAGTTAATCTCCTCCGTAGCTTTGTGTTTGGTAGCCCAGTAAAAACATACGTGTGTGTGTGTGTGTATCGAGGCAGCTGTGTGGCGGGGTCACAGATTCGGCCTCTCCATCCAGACTTGCCTCAGCCCTACTGTTTTTCTCCTCCTCCTCCTCCTCCTCCTCACTCAACAGGGCTGCTGTTCCATAATACCGTAACATTCCTGTCTAGACCTATACACACTCCTCCGAGGCTCTGTGTGTGTGTGTGTGTGTGTGTGTGTGTGTGTGTGTGTGTGTGTGTGTGTGTGTGTGTGTGTGTGTGTGTGTGTGTGTGTGTGTGTGTGTGTGTGTGTGTGTGTGTGTGTGTGTGTGTGTGTGTGTGGTGTGTGTTCGTTCATTCATGCGAGTTATGCCTTCACGACAAGTCATGCAACAAAAGATAGCTCAGAAGCGTGCGTAAGATCTCCGAATTTGTCTGCTTTCTTTTAACCTATACACGGAGGAGCTATTTTCGGTTATTCTCAGTGCCGTTTTTCCAAAAACGTCTGTGTCCTCACACAGTACAGCTGTGTGTGTGTGTGTGTGTGTGTGTGTGTGCGCACACTGCGTGCTTCCTTACAGGGAAGGAAGGTTGAATTCCTGGCATTCCTCTTAGCCGGTGTCTCAGGTAGTCAGGCCCCATGATGGAGCCAGCCCAGCCCAGCCAGCCAGTCAGCTGTGGGCCCCGGCCCGGCTCATCCGTTATGAAAGACTATACCCCATCTGGACCCAGTTACTAACCCCCCCCCCCACACACACACACACACACACACACACATCCCTTGGGCCTGTGTGTGTTTTTGCGTGTGCATGCATATACACGTATGCGAGACATTTTTGTTTCCTGGAGCATATTTTAATTCTTTACATGCATGGGTCTCGGTTAGTGACGTGTTACTTTTTGCTTTTGCGTGCGTGCACACACGCACACACACACACACGTGCAAGCACACAGGCAACCGAAATTGCACTGCATTGAAGACTAGGAGCTTCCGCGTCTTGTTAAATTTCTCGACACGCCGACTGCGTCCGCTGCGAGTCGCCCTCCTCCGTTTTTTGGGGGGGGGGGCTCGGGGACTGTAATTGTCTGAAATCCATTAAATGTAAGACCAGGCGGGACTTGGCACAGGGACGGAATTGAGGAGAGGGGGAAATGGGGGGTGTGTAATGACTCCGACTTGTTCTGAAGCCGGTGGAAAAACAAAACAAAGCCCTCTACTCCGTCCTTGCTTCTATGAAATACGTTTCGTCTTCACTCTAGAGTCTGTGGTTCATTTTCTGCTCGACTTGCAAACGCCCAGGATAGTGACGGTGTTGTTGTTATTGTTGTTATTAAAAAAAATGGGACAGGGAGAGAGAGAGAGACAGAGAGAGGGGAGACAATTGGGCCGGGACCAGCTCTATCTTCTCTATCCTTGCACACGGCGCCGAGCTCTGGCACCGGGCCAGAGCAGTGCTCGGGTTTGCAGGCGCGTTGCCAGTTTTTTATTTTTTTTTTTCTGCGAAAGAAACAAGCCACCAGGTCTAATGTGGAGACGAGCCTAAAAGCACCAAGCCCTTATAGTTTGTTCTTCTTCGTCGTCGTCGTCTTCTATTTGATTCCTTTCCCCGCGAAATAAACGTAGCCCACATTATTTGACGGGCCAAAAAATACATAGACATGAAAAATGTCCTTGATCAGATTTTAGTGCAAAGGACACAAGGATACAGAACTTTTAAACTAAGGGTTGAAACAAGCGGGGGGTGATATTATGGCACATAGGAAACCGTGGTTTTCCGACAACATTGGGGGGAAACGAGCACCAAAGTCGCTCATAACAAACGGGACGTGGCAACACTGATATGTATGCGTGGGAGTGGAGGGGAGGGGAGGGAGGGAGAGAGGGGTATGCAGCGTAAAAAAAAGAAAATACACAACAGCCTGAGTTTTAAGTCTGCCGAGCAGAGCTTTGATTTGACTTATCCCCCCCACACACTTTTTTCCCCTTTTTGATTGAACAGCGTGGCCTCGTAAAACTAACAGGGAGGAGAAAGTTTTGCG
The DNA here is from genome assembly GCA_039105355.1 of Benthosema pterotum. Lineage (NCBI taxonomy): Eukaryota > Metazoa > Chordata > Actinopteri > Myctophiformes > Myctophidae > Benthosema > Benthosema pterotum. The sequence goes on from CM076974.1 coordinate 1,411,164, forward strand.
GAAGGAAGGAAGGGGCCGGGGTGGTGCTGGGGGGAGGGGGCTGCTTTGGACAACGTCAGCACGTCGGCAGTGTTATTAGAGGAGACGTTGGAAGGCTCTCTCTCTCTGCACGGTGGACCAGGGGCAGATCTAGGCATGGGCATGGGGGGGCAATGCCCCCCCCCAAAAAATGCCCAAACTGCCCCACCAAACATGATGTCATGCAAAACAACCAACATTTCCAATTAAAGTGCTTATATAATTAAAATTATTTGAGACACTACTACTGCTACTAACTACAGTTGCGTCGCCACCAAACCAACACCCTTTCATCATAGAAAACAGAAAACTCTCAAAAGGGCTTTCCAGACGGCAACATTAAACGCCCACATAAATGTGGCGATTCACGATTCTCTCAAAAGTGCCGGCATAAAGAAAATCGCCCATCGATTAACGCCAGGCGTTTTGAAAAGCTCACTGGATTGAGCTGCGACTTCATCGCGATGAAGTCGCCCCCATACCATTTTCTCCTACCCCCCCAATTGGGAGATGTTACATCCGCCCCTGCGGTGGACCCGTGAACCCACCGGGGCTGTTGGCCGTTGTGGGGGGTATGATAATAAAGGATGGTTTGCGTTTTACTACTGTAGCTTCATGACGTCAGGTTGGAAGGAGCTTCGCTGTGTTTACCCTGAAGCTGGTGTGTGTTATCTCATACGTTCGTTCTCCATTTAGCATGTATAGCCGCCCCTTTTTCACAAGTTTAGACACAAAAAACGGGTTTCTACAGGAGGTGGAGGAGGAAAAAGAAGAAGAATGTAATAACTCCTAAAGTTTTTTTTCAAAAACCCAGAACGAGGTAGAAGAAGTAGAAGAGGAATTAGAAGTAGTAGTAGTAGTAGTAGGGGGGTTCTACAAAGGTCTTCCTCACGCTTTTTTCACAACTCCAGAAACATAGATGTGGTGGTAGATACCAGTATATCTGGGCTTTGAAAGAGAGAGAGAGAACATAGCAGCGTTTGCCTCCACCGAGACTTCGGGGCAGCACTGCTGCTGCATCTCGTGCGGCAGAGTGGGAGAGAGAGAGAGGGAGGAAAAAAAAAAGAAAACATCCCCCCGGAAGACTTAAATGGTTTTGACATCGTACGAGCTTTTCGGTGGGTTAGATAACCTCATTTCACCCCGGGGGCGGGCAGGCAGGCCTCATTCTAAAAAAGCGTAAACAGGCCCGTGAGCTGAAAGTTCCGGACACATGAGGGGCTGGCTGGCCCACTGGCTGGATGGCTGGCTGGCTGGGGCCGGGGAGGGGAGGGGAGGGAGGGAGGGGAGGGTGTTCCTGGAAGCTCCAGCTAGTGGGTTTGGATAGCGAGAGTGTTTTTGGGCCCTCATCTGGACAGGGGTTTTGGAGGAGGATGAGGAGGAGGGGCCGGGGCTGCTGCCGCCACCGTCGTTTGAAGTGCTTCTGCCCCCCCCCTCCTCCGGATGAGGGGGCATGGGAAACGACTGCGGCCCGCTCACTTTTTCACAGTGCCCAACCTCATCCTCATGACCCCCAGTCCACTGGGGGTCGAAAGGTCGGCGCTTCCGAGAGACAGAGACAGTCTCGTGGCCCCTCGATTTTAATCCGTCTGCTTGCGCTTGTTTTCTGGTATGAGGGCCCCCCGATGGACCTACGGACAGGCGATGACAGCCAGGGACGGACGGACCAATATCTGGGGTGGGTTGGGTGTGTGGCTAGGATGAGGATTGCGGAGTTAAAAAAAAAATAGGTGGCGAAGAGATAAGCGAGAGTGAAGATGAGAGAGAGGGAGAGCTGTGTTGCTAATTATAGCTCAAAGCACTCATCTCCTCGTTTCCGGAAGGAAGATCACTGTTTACTGACCTCACTATCAAACTATGTACCGTCCCGTCCCTCTCCTGTCTTATGCCCCGTGTCCTGCCCTGTCTTATCTTATGTCCTGCTCTCTCCTGTCTTGTCCTGTCCTGTCCTAAGAGACGGAGGAAAGACATCTTGGTTTCTTAAAAAGGGTTGCACCGTGAATTTAAAATGAAAAGTATAAACGGGTCCGGAACTGAACTTTTGACAGCTCCCACGCTGCATGGCGCGAGCACAGCTCCTCATACAGCTAGCAGTGTGATTTCCCACGTTTCCCCTCTGTTCCCTTGTCCTCCTGCTAAAAACACGGAGAGGGAGCCGTGTGTGTGTGTGTGTGTGTTGGGGAGAGGGGTTGTTGTTGTTCTTTCACTCCCCTCCACTACAGTTTCTCTTCCCTTCCGATCCGCCCATCTGCTTAGGCAATCACGTTTCCCAGGTGCAGATGGAACGGACGTACCGGTGTGTGTGTGTGTGTGTGTGTGTGTGTGTGTGAGTGTGACAGAGACAGAGAGCAGGGATCCGGCTCAGTGTTGAGAGATGGACATAGGGGGTTGGGGTAGGCAGGGGTGGGCATATAACGTGAAACGCGGGCAAAAAAGGTGGTGGATTCGCGGCAAACAAGCTACAGAGATAAGGATTCCGAAGCCGATGTAATCTGGCGCTGCTAAGTGTGGTGGAATGCAGAGGCTCTTTTTAAAATTCCTACATCTCAGGGAAACGTGACGTCCGCCCCGGCGGCTTCTCTATAACGATTTTATTTTTTTCTATCCAAAGCGGGTGATAAGTATCCTTTGGGCCGCTGCGCCGTCCAAAACATCTTAGCCCAGTGACGGGCGGGTAAACAGGCTACAGAGCTATGCTAATTGGAGGAAGTGGAGGCTGGGGGGCAGGGGGGGAAGAAAAAGAAGCAAAGCTGCTAAGTGGAATGAGATTAAATTGAATGTGATGGTCTAGTTAGCCCTCTTGGCAACGCCCGAGAACGTTTCTCCCCTCTCTGAACCCACCTTGTTTTATTTTTTTCTTCTACCCCCCCCTCCCCCCCCCCCCCAACCCCACCCCCTCTTTTTGCGACACCCTGCCGAGCCTGGTGGAGGCGAAGTGTGCGTTTTTGTGCGCTCTGTTGTGTCATACAGAAAGATAGGGCAATGCGTGTGTGTTTGTAAGAAACATGGAAGTTGGCTTGTAGCTGAGAAAATCTCCTTGCTTCGTATATCTGCCTTGATGGTGGAAAAAAGAAGTACTTGATGGCAATGTAGAAATGGTCACTGGCATTCTAAATGTAACTTGAAGTACAAAAAGTATTGGCATAAAAATGTACTTAACACTTTGATTCAAGTCTGACATTCTAGGTCACTCAAGAGTTAAAATATTCCCCATGTGAATTAGCCCCAAGTCTACACAACTAGAGAATGTAGAAGATTAATGGTCATTTTGATCTGTATGGTTGACTGCTTTCTTTCCAAAATCCTGCCTGGTAGCGTGGACAAACGCAAAATAAATCTTTTTTGGGGTCTGTCTGTGGGGCTATAATGTCCTCAAATAGTGGTCCGTGGCTCAAATTGTGGGCCCTGGTATCAAAAAAGGTTGAAAACCCCTGTATTAGTGTTCCGGCCCTGACCCTCTGGTTTTCTCTCCCCGCCATGCAGGCGCCCCCTACTGGACCTCGTCGGCCAAGATGGAGAAGAAGCTCCACGCCGTGCCGGCCGCCAACACCGTCAAGTTCCGCTGTGCGGCGGGAGGCAACCCGCGGCCCAAGCTGCGCTGGCTGAAGAACAGCCGACCGTTCCGCCAGGAGGACCGCATGGGAGGATACAAGGTAATGGGCAGGGGTGTAGTGGAGAGGGGACGCGGGGGGGACGGCGTCCCCCCACTTCTCACATCTAAAATATTTTTGGGGCAAAAGTAGGCCTATGTTTTTTGTCTTGTCATTTACTTGGATACTATGGAGTATGGATACAATTAGGCATTCTAAACAATCTTTCTCAATATGTTACTTTTTGTATGTTTTAATAGCGTGTCTGTGTGTGTTGCGTAGGTGCACGCAAATGCGCATGCAAATGCATGCACGTGTCTTAAAGGGGAATTCCACTCATTTTCAACATTTTACTATGTCATTAATATACCTTAGAGATGTTGTGTGGACATGGTAAAAAAGTTAATGAGTTTCCTTTTTTCTGAGAGCGTACAAAATGGACCACATTTGTACGCTCTCAGAAAAAAATTGAAAATGACGTCCCCCCACTTCTAAAAGTCCCACTACAACACTGGTAATGGGGCTGCTAAAGATTCTAACGTTGGCATAAATGCGTCCCTTTTACGTATATATTCTAATGGGATTATATATCCCTATATATTCCAAGGGATTTCCTATCCTGTAAACCCTCCTCCCCCCAAACGTCTGTTAGGCGAAGAACGAGGATCAACTCGTGACTGGCAAAGGGTTAAAACGGCGGCCAGGTGCCGCCGTGACGTCACAGAACCACACCGAGTTGAAAAAGAGTTTAGAGTCAAGCAGAGTTGAAGTGAGTCTGAGAATCGGAACGGTGAGGTAACTGCTCAGAGCGCGGTAGAACTGGTCCCACAGGCTTTCAGCAGGCTTATATAGCAAGAGCTCGGCGCGTGAGGCCTATTGTTGTGAAATGTGAAGAGTGAGTGATTTATTATGCACGCCTATTATTGCAGAGCTGGTTAAAGTTTAACCAGGGGATACAGGGGATGGTATAGTTCTCTGCAAACATGGCAACGCCGACCACAGAGCCTCGTATTTGCCGCAACTGAGCAACGGTGTAAGGGAAAATCAACAAATTGCTCAGAGGTTTCTACACTTGTAATGCTTACAAGTACATGCATGACAAAGACGTTTTACTGATGTTAGGGTTTAGGCATATAGTTTTCTGAGATTAGGGTTTTAAGCTATTATAGGAAACCTTTTGCTGCAGCTGTTACCCTGCAGACAGACGGTTGCTTTGCCCTGCAGACAGTCCAGTAGAGTGGAGGTGAGGGGGAGTTGGATTACGAACACAGATAAACAGACAAATCAATGTGGTTGGCCCCGCTTGTTGATGTTGCACCATTGCCTGCAATTCTACAATTCTAGACAGATCTCAGGTCATAATTTCAAGCCTTTGTTGAATTAAATAGGGCATTTAGTTACCTCTATAAATGCACACTGTCACATGTCGCAAGTCTCCCGGATAAAGAAAAACTATGCAAATACAATAAAATGCAGTCTTCTCCCCCCCTCTCCAAAGCCCAGATCTGTTTTCAGGGGGAAAGTGAAACATTTTAAAGCAGATTTATTTGTTCTGAAAATGCCTGATTCTGCATGTCATGGGAAAGCTATTGGGCCCAGAGTCTTGCATGTTTTATTTCCTCCCTGCACGCACCCAGAATGCCCCCGAAAAGAGCTGCAGTTTAATCCAAACGTCAGGAATTCCTCCTCTGTGACGTCTGTTTGGACTGGAGTCTGAAAGAGGCTAGCCGTCTGTGACAGGGTCTGTGTGTGTGTGTGTGTGTGTGTGTGTGTGTGTGTGTGCGTGTGCGTGTGTGAGAAGTGCCTTCACTAAATTCTTTCTCATATTACTCGTATTTTCTGCTTTTTGAAATATTTAACTTTAATTTTATAATGAAGGTCACAAGTCAGTCGGGAGAGAGCTAGTCAGACTTGTCCACATTTAGAGTCATAATGTCACAGGAATGTCATAGAGTAATCAATGGTTGTCGACCTTTTTCTAAAGTATTTTTGTTTAAGTACCAGCTCGGAAAACATTTGCCCACCATTGTAATGTCACGTTAAAACAAAAAGAGCGTAGCGAACCTGACCCATTCCAAATTAAATGTATTCTTTGATTATTGTTATTATTTTTAGACTAATGCTGCTGCTTTGAAAAAAACTGTCTAATCACTATTCAGCACAACTGATATTTATGTGATTTAACGTGATTAATGGCTATATATGCAACTTTAGTGCGTACAAAATCTGTGTTCGTAAACATATTTGAATCTAACCCCACCTCACCCCACTCTATTGTGTCAGTATGAAACTGCTGGAGACTGCTGAGCTGTGATTGGCTAAAACGCCGCCTCACCCCACCATAACCACCCCTCCACCTTGTCATGATACCGACGAAAAGGATTTGTTGACAACAATAAAAGTTCTGGACCGTCTGCAGGTCAAACCAAGCGTCTGTCTGCAGGAAAACGGCTGCAACATCAAAGTAGAAGCAACGTCGAAAAACACCGTCAGACTCATACTTCATACACGACATGGTGGAAATATCGAATATCGTATTGCTATTAATCAAGTTTATTTCAGGCCTAGCGGTTGACGGCACCACTAATTAAGCCCAATGAATGAAATGGAATTTAAAAAAAGAAAATGAACAGATCATTTAGCGCTGCTCGGTGCCTGCCAGCCAGTCAGCCTCTCAGTTTAATGGCTCTAGGAGCAGATTACGTTGAATTATATCTGGTCACCCCCCCCCCCCCCCCCCCCCACTCCGCCTGGGCATTCTTCTGCAGGCTTCGTTACTGTTTCAGACGTAAAAAGTGTGGCGGGAGACGGCAGACAATGTGCCAGTCACTCAACCCTAAGTTAAATATGCTTTAGAAGCCACACTATTCTTCTTTCTATTTTTTTGTCAACAAAACGCCGGACAAAAGCTGTAGCTGTGCCCAACCCTGTGAGGTAATGTCGCTCTATTGTACTGTTGCCAATACCACACAGTACAGTACACACAACCAGTAGCAACAACACAAAGTCTTGCTTCGCCTGTGTGTGTGTGTGTGTGCATGCACGTAGGCGTGGGCACTGGTAGCCATTGTTGGTGGTTAACACCTGGGAATTCCTATTCCTAGGCTATGTTGCAGCGGCTCATAACGTATTTGTAAAACAACAAAAACAAACACACATTGTTGCGTTTAAAGTGCTTATAGTGGGGCAGCGTTTGCCACACGCAATGGTGAATAATAGTATCACAATGAGAAGACCTGTGTAGGCGTTTTCAAAGCAATATAAACTAGTAAGAGCGACAGGAAAAAGCGACCTCGGCCCGGTAAAAAAGAAGAACTCCACAGAGAAGTGACTTGCGGTGAAATGGTTTCACTGTGGTGTAGTTTTTAAGGGTTATAAAACATTATGTTAATCACAGTGGTGATAATTGATCACTGCAAATCTTGACGCACCTTTCTGTTTTTGCTATCCAACAAGTCCTTTCACCATGGAGCTTTCACCCCGTTCGCTGATTGAACTGAATCACCGCAAGTATGATGGCCTCACTGCTTCCATCGCTTTAGGTGAAACCCAATTTCACCCTAAATGGTGAAACCGTTTCACTTCACTGTGGAGTATTATTGAGCCGTGAGAGTAGTTGTGCGGCGGTGGCTCAGGTTCGAACCGGCAAACTTGTGGTTACCATAACCACAAGGTTGCCGGTTCGAACCTGAGCTCCCCCAGAATTAGCGTCTCCCTGAGCTAGACACTTAATCCCGAATTGTTCTGTAATGTGATCTGTACGACGTAGATTCTCCATCAATTTAATGTTTGTGTGAGACAAAAATCGACACCAATAGCTGAATATATGAGGGGCTAGCAACCCTAAAAGAACAAATAAACAAAAACAACTAAATTGCACAGGGTAAAACTCTTCAAAGCGTTGCGAAGCCCCATAGATCAGTAGGGCTACTTGCAGTGGTCAAGGTTAGCCTCAGGCCACGGTGAGAAGAGAAGGCGAAGGCGTCGTGTTGCCCCAGACCAGACATTCCACAAGGAATCGGCCTGTCATCAGCGCTAATATTGTTTTCCACAGCGAACGGCCGCCTCAGCACTCACCTTTCACCCCCCCCCACCCGTCTTCCTCCTCTCCCACCCCTCATTTGCACATTCACCACTCGAGGTTTTACAAAATGTCTTCTAAATTGTGACAGTTTAAAAAAAAAAGTTTCCATGTCAGTAGTGCTCAAACTTTTTTTCATATCAAGGATCCCAATGTTATTTTTTGTATATGGCAAATATTATTTGCATATGGCAAAGATTTGAGCTAAAAAAAAAAGTTTGCCGTGACAGAATATACACATTTTTTTTCCAAAAAGAAAATTCCAGAACTAAAAACTCAAAACACGGGCCTCTGCAGCATGCTATAAGCTTGCAGATCAGGCAACCGTATTCAGTAACTGTTTAAATCAAGCAGACTGTGAATCCTGTGTGAATCCTCTGTGTTTTTCTATCTCCAGGTGCGGAGCCAGCACTGGACTCTGATCATGGAGAGCGTGGTGCCGTCGGACAAGGGCAACTACACCTGCCTGGTGGAGAACCAGTACGGAGCCATCAACCACACCTACACCCTGGACGTAGTCGGTCAGTAACCACACCACACCTCTCTGTCAGTCTGTCTCCATGCTGTGGAGGACGGCCATGTGCACACATTGAAATCAAAGCGGGGCTTCTTCTTCAGCCTCTGCTGCCCCTTTTACCCATTTGTAAAACAACTGCACTTTCCAGACCACAAATGCGGCATTTACTATGGTGCAAGGAAGATTTGAGAAGGAAGAGATGTGACTAGATGCCGGGGCTGCGCCATGACACCTCAAGTTGCAAAACTCTTACCGGAGGTTGGAAACATACATGGCAGTGGATGGGAGTCTGCCAGACAGCTTATAAACAATCATTATTTATGAATGATTGCGACCTTTGTAATATAATCTGTTCCGGAATATAAAAGAAGACACATGGCAAGTTGTTTTCTAATCACTTACTTTTCAATATGCAAAGTAGATCATTTTATGGAGGTATCCACACAGCGGCAGGTATAGTTTCATTCTTGGAGTTTACACAGGAAGTGGTTGCCAGACATGAAGTGGTCAATAGTTCAGAAACTCGTTTGTGATCTTTAGATACCTCTATAAAACAGCCACGTACACATTAAAAAGCAACGCAGCAGAAGACAGCAATAATACATTATATGTCGTCTTTTTTTTATTCCTGAACCGATTGCATGACAAACGTCTCAATCATTCATTAATGGTGTTTATTCATGATCTGGTCCCTGCCGGCTCCATCCACTGCCATGCATTTCATGGAACCTCCGGTGGAAGATTTGACACTGAGACTGTCACGGCGCAGTGCGGACATGTGACCAAATTACATTGGTGTCTTTTCCTTGTATTTGTTCCTACCTATGGGGAATGGGGAATGAATGCAAAATGCCATGCTCCTTTCTGTTCCATGCAGCATTCCGAAGAAATGCCTTTTTTCCAAAGTCTCCTGAAGTTGAATGCGGTATATTGCACTGAAACATTTTTTTTAAATCCACGTTGTTACACCACATCTCTACGTTCTGGGTTTAGCGAGTGTGTGTGATTGTGTGTGCGCAGTGTTTGATCTTCCAGGTGCATGCTGTCCAGCAGTTGCTGGGAAAAGATTGCTGCCAAGTTTTTCTTTTTTTTTTTCAAGTTTTTGTGCATGTTATCGATTGGGGTAAAATGGCCTTAAGATCAGCAAATTTTGGCACACGTAGGCAATTGGCTATTTTTTAATGCTTGAAATAGATCCAGTATGAAATCCCCACCTAGTTTGTCAAGTCACATGTTACTTAAATCACAAGAAAATGTGGACATTTTGGTCTTCATATAGGTTGTTAATGGTATGGTCAAATGCTCAAGCAAGTGGATTCATGGATGCATGTATAGCATACAATACTTTGAACAAAAAACAAGCCTGTTGGCTGCTGCTCTACCCACACAACGTGGACGTTTTCACGTTGAGCGAGCACTAAAAGGCAGATTTTAACATACTGTTTGGTGCGTGCGCGTGTGCGTGCATGTGTGTGAACTGCTGTCCTCAGCAGTATCATTCTGGCTCAGTTCAGGCCCAAGTCACTCAACCCCAGCATGTTGGGTGACCTTTGGATCATTCTAAGTAAAGACACCCTTTTCTGCTCACTTTGCGAAAAAAAATCAATAGGGTTGCAGAAGTGGGGTGACGGCAGGTCAATCGGTGCGCGCAGCCGCGCACAGGTGTATAGTATGAGAGTGCAGATCAGCGTTGCTGTTTGGTATCAGGGTTGTTTTTGTCCATCTAAAACCTAAAATGTTTGTCGACAAATACAATCTTGGCAAATGGACTTGAGCATAAAGACACAAGTCATTTCACACTTGGGCCATCATATGCTGGCCATCTACTGGCTGTTATGCCGCATCGTGGCATAATGACAAAACGACTGTGGATTTTAATCTACTAAAATTGCAACATTAGTCTTGCTCTGGTCCATAGCTCCAGTGCTTATATGATTCTGCCTTGCAGTGGTGCTCTGTGAAAGTTTTGTTTTTCAACAATTGTATCTCTACTCTAGAAGAGAGCCTGGTCAGAGATCCACCCGAGGGATTTATTGTCTTTATTTAGCTCCATGCAAGGCAGAATCATGGAAGCAGTGGAGCTATGGACCAGAGATATATTTAGTCACCTAAAACCAGACCAACACACACCCAGGGTATTTTGAGTGTCTAAACCAAAACGACTCACCGTACTACCCACTGTATATGCAAGGGAAGCAGGTCGATATTGGACATCAAAGACACTAGGGTGGGTGGAGGGGTGCTCTGTCAATACATTGATCGCTGATAGGTGATAACCTGTGTCAGTCTCTCCTCTCTCTCTCACACACACACACATACACACACACACACACATACACACACACACACACACACACACACACACACACACAGCAGCTGTTTGCAGGAATGACATCTGTAGTTCTCACAGGAGGTCACTTCGGTCACGTGACTCCGGGCTACAGCTGTTTTAAAGTATTGCACAGCGACAACTATCTCTGTCTCTGTAATGTTTATGTTGTACTATTACTCTAGCACTTCAATCAATCGAAGAAGTCTATGTAGAAGAGCCACCATTGGACTCGCTCCGCCAAGTGAACAGAGTTGTCAGAACTCTGTCTACACTATACTCTGGCCGTGAGTAGAAGGGGGACGAAGGAGGGGGAGAAACAGGGGTCTTATCAGTCTCCTGGGCCCAAATAACACACCGGATCAGCCATTAACCCCCCAGCCCCCCATCCCCACTCCACGGCTAATGCAGCCTTTTTCTGCTTCCAACTGGCCACTGGGGAGAGTTAGGAAGGACACACACACACACACACACACACACACACACACACACACACACACACACACACACACACACACACACACACACACACACACACGTGTCTACATACACTTCCAGTCTAATGACCCACCACTGGCCCGTTCAGTCCCAACTTTGTGGCCACTTGGTCGGTCGGTTAATCACACTTTTGTCGCAAGAGAACAACAACAACAGTTGCCCTTAGAAGTAAGAGAATCTCTGAAAAATAACACATTTTCACTGACAACCACAAATGTGAGTGTGTTCCGAGAAACTACAATGTGAGTTAAAAAATATTCACAAGACACCCCCCCCCCCCCCCCCCACGTACACGCACGCACACACACACACACACACACACACACACACACACACACACACCCCCCACCCCACCCCACCGGGTTACCCAGAGTTCAGCGGTCTCGCTTGAGATCCCACGGAATGCCCCTGGCCAGCCATGTCCCTGTCTCTCTCTCTCTCTCTCTCTCTCTCTCTCTCTCTCTCTCTCTCTCCCCCCTCCCCCTTCCTATCTCTCTCTCTCTCACCCATGCAGCGACTGTGTAAAAAAAAAAACGCACACCGCTAATGACTTAATTGATAGATTGATCTGGATCCTAACTGGGAGGCAGGCATGCATCTCTGGAGGGAGGGGAGGGTTTGGGGCTCAATGGATCAAATGCTATACCGTTCTAGGCAGCAGTTTGAGGGAACTCTGACCGATGTCATGTACAACCAGGGGGATCCCTGGCTGTATATGACATCGGTCTGATCGCCCACGACAAACCGCCCCAACCCTCGGATCAGCCTAGGGCAGGGACTCGCTCCAATCGCCCCAAACTCTTCTCCCTTCTGGCCCCAATACTTCCCATGGCAATCAGAACTGCAGATGCACTCTTCTAGGACTATCCATTGGTACACTCCCATTATTATTCCCAACTCTCTAATTTGGGTGCCCCCTGGAGCTTGCTCAAGTGCCCCTATGGGTCCCTGGACCCCATTTTGGGAACCCATAGCGTAGACTTCTTGCAAATTAAGTAATGCGGGTGTTTAACTTATAGGATGAACCTTGCATTACGCATCCATTTGGTTTAATGAGTTAAAGATATCAGGCTCTATTTGGTTATGACTGTCTCTGCATGGGGCTCTTGTCTGTCTTTTGCGACACAGTGTTGCCATAGTGCACATTAGTGCAAGTCTGACGAGGGCACACACACACACACACACGCACGCATGCTCGCACACAGTGTATCTGTCTCTCTGCTTTAATCAAGAGTTGCTGAACAAGCACAGATTGTTTTGGGGGTTTCTCTCTTAATTGACAACATTTTTTTCTCTCTCTCCTCGCACGCTTGTCATGTTGTCTGCACTCGCATCGGTGTGACCTTAGCTTTTTGATGACTTGAGCCGTTATTTTACACTTTTAGTTGTGAAAAAATAGAGCTACTAGGTCCTGGACTTGCCTATTTGTTTGGGGCCAGCGGACCATAGAAACGTAGGTTTCTCTCAAAATGGTTTACAAGTTACTTCCTGACGTTGTCCTTATTTTCCGTCCTCAAACGCTGTCACAGTTGTCTCTGTGTCACCGGATCACTCAAACTTGGAAAACGACATCAGAGAGAGAGAGAGAGAGAGTGGAGGCACGGTGTGTCTCGCTCAGAGAGAGAGAGTGGAGGCACGGTGTGTCTCGCTCAGAGAGAGAGAGTGGAGGCACGGTGTGTCTCACTCAGAGAGAGAGAGTGGAGGCACGGTGTGTCTCGCTCAGAGAGAGAGAGTGGAGGCACGGTGTGTCTCGCTCAAATGCGTACAAATGTGTTTACTGTAGTCTGTGTGTCTGTGTCATTCCGTGTAATTGTGTGTGAAAGGTAATAGCGTTAGCCGTTTGCGCGGCGGCCCTGCGCCTGGAAGTAAACAGTAATGTCTCTGTGGACTCGCTCCAGAGAGAGAGGGGGAGAGGGGGGGGGGGGGAGAGAGAGGGAGAGAGAGAGAGAGAGAGAGAGAGAGAGAGAGAGAGAGAGAGAGAGAGAGAGAGAGAGAGAGAGAGAGAGAGAGAGAGAGAGAGAGAGAGAGAGAGAGAGAGAGAGAGAGAGAGAGAGAGAGAGAGAGAGAGAGAGAGAGAGAGAGAGAGAGAGAGAGAGAGAGAGAGAGAGAGAGAGAGAGAGAGAGAGAGAGAGAGACTTATGACAGGGAGCTAGTGAACGCCAAAACATTAAAATTCCACTGTCAACTCGAAAAGCATAAAGCTGACATCTCCTATGCGCTATCTCTGACAGAAAATGAACAACCTTTTTTTTTTATCGTTTTCACAAGATGGCATTGCAAGCTATGATTTTGTTTGTTTGTCTTTACCTATAAACACTCGTGGAAGTAAAGGACGTACGGACGTCCCCATCGGTCCGGTCCAATGGACCGAACAGCATTGACTGACGGACATATGGGCCGTAGCTAGCAGGATAGTACAGGCACGCACGTACTGTAGACACACACACACATACACACGTGCACACAAAGAGGATTCCTCTCCTCCTGTGTGTGTCTCCAACTCTCCATCCTGTTCCTTAAGTCCCTCCATCTGTTGGACTCTTTTCTTCTTATCGCTTATACTTTACCACCCCCAGACCCCCCCCCCATTCACTGTCCTCCCCCTACCTCTCTCTAGCTGTCTCTCTCTTTGACCTCTGACCCCACTTTCAAGCACACACATACACACACGCGCGCGTGTGTGAAAGTATGTGCACGTATGCACACGCCCCCACACAAACACACCTAGTAATTCCCTCAACCCACCTTAAGGCTTTTGTTTTGGGAAGGCAACCACTTTGCCCTGGGCACTAGCAGTGATGTCATTGTGTGTGTCTGTGTGCGTGCACGCACGATGCGTGCTGTCAGAGAGGGTGGGGGTTGTGTGTGTGTGTGTGTGTGTGTGTGTGTGCGCGCGCGTGTGTGTGTGTGTGTGCGTGTGCGTGTGCGCATGCGTGTGAAAGAGAGCATTGTTCGACAGGTCCCGCTCTGTTTGGATTTGCAGGGCCCAATGTTTGCTCGTGGAAGAATGCAGATAGTCTGAGGTGTGTGTGTGTGTGTGCGTGTGCGTGTGTGAAGGTGTTTCACTTTCCAAGACCGGTGCATATTTCTGCTTTAACCCCTTAAACGGCAGCATGTAAAATCGAAACACACTGCCGCCAGGCGCCGGTCGGGCATTTTTTCCCTCTCTCCTTTCTTTTTCAGCGTCAGGCCATAACAACGAGCTCTTGGAGGGGGAAAGGTGATAAAAAGCGCCGTTTGGAATTCCTTTCCTTCCCCTCCTACACGTTTCGCTCCTCAGTTCTTATCTCAGTATGAAGATAACTCCCAGAGTTCTCTTTGTTTTTGCGCAAAACTTCTAAATCAGGCTGAAATTTTGAGAGATGAGGCTCAGGCCCTGCCACAACTCTGTATATCTGCAACAGAGGGAACTTTTGGACAGAAGTGGCAAAAATAGCTAGTTCTACAAGCTCTCAAAGTGGCACACTGTGACACGCATGGAAAGGAGTGGTATTTTGCATTGCTTTCACTACAGTAAATGCTACATTCATCCCCTGGAAAGGGGCAGTTGTTTTACAAGTCAAAGTCGCGTGATTTGTCACTACGTTACCGCAGCGAAATTGGTTCTCCGTTTTTGACCCATCACTTTGAGCGGTGAGCTCCAAGGCGGTGAGCTGTGGCTTGCCGTGCTCAGGAATCATTAGCTGATTTTGACCCCCAATCCATCCCTTGATGCTGAGTGCCAAGCAGGGAGGCATTGGGTCCCATTTTTACAGTCTTTGGTATGACCCGACCGGGAATCGAACCCCGGCCTCCCAGTTCCAGGGCGGACACTCTAACCACAAGGCCACTGTTCTGGTAACAGACGGGTAAAAGCGGCAGGGGCTGAAAATAGCCCCCTCTTCGATGTGTGTGTGTGTGTGCATGTCCCTGACGTGCATGCACACACACACGCAAGATGCCCATAGGTCTAAACGCATGCATCCTTTAAGCCCGATTTATACTTAGTTACACTTTAATGGAGCGCACTTAGAATAACCCCCAATCTACAGTCTTTGAAAAAGTTTTATTTAAATGCTAACTCTGTTGACTTCTGCTGACTTTGCTATTTGAAATTCTCGATCCGTGGATCCGGATCAAAATTTTAACCCTTAGTGTACTGAACGCGTTTTGGTGTTTTAAAGCTGTTGAAAAATAGCAGATCTACAAGCTCATATCGCGCCACCGAGTGGCGCGATATGAGCTTGTAGGTCTGCTATTTTTGAAAAATTGTGAAAATGTAGAATCTCATTAGGAAACAGTGGGTTAAATATAATTTTAACACACACACGTCTCACTAACCATCCATCCCTCCTTCCCTCCCTCCCTCCCCCTCCTCCTCCCCAACAGAGCGGTCCCCCCACCGGCCCATCCTCCAGGCTGGCCTCCCGGCCAACACCACGGTGCACGTTGGGGAGGACGCGCGCTTCGTCTGCAAGGTGTACAGCGACGCGCAGCCGCACATCCAGTGGCTGAAGCACATCACCACCAACGGCACCCGCCACGACCACCCCGACGGGACGCCCAACTTCCGTGTGCTGAAGGTAAGATTAGGTTAGATCAGGGGTTTTCAACCTTTTTGACACCAGGGACCACACCATTTAGTCAGCATTTGAGCCACGGACCGCCATCTGAGGACATTTTAACCCCACACACCGCAAAACTAAAGATTTCTTTTGCTTTTGTCCATCTTCTAGTTGTGTAGACTTTGGGCTAATTCAGATGATGAATATTTTAACTCTTGAGAGCGTAAAAATGAAACCAAATGGACCCGCAAGGGTCCATTTGGTTTCATTTTTACGTTCTCAAGAGTTACATCTGGTTAACATCTGGTTAACCCCGGACCACCTGTTGAAAACCCCTGGGTTAGATATCGGATCTGGTGATTGCTCTTTTTTCCTTAATGATGGAGTCACAATGCTACTCATTATCATGGGGTTTGTTGACCATTGTTTGCAGGTTGTGTCCCCTTGGCCAGTGTTTGGTCTTTTGACCCCGATGATCTTCAAACCAAAGCACACACAACAACTTAACTACTAGGCTAATCATACCTTTCCTCTTAAGCCATGATCTAGGCATGGGCATGGGGGAGCAGTGCCCCCCTAAATACCCAGTCTGCCCCACCAAACACGATGCCATGCAAAACAAGAAACCCAAGATTTTTCAAATTAAAGTGCTTATATTTAAAATGATTTGAAACACTACTACTGCTACTAACTACAATTTTGGCACCACTAAACCAACAGCATTTCATCATTGAAAACATAAAACTCTCTGAATCAGACCTTTAGCTTTATGCATGCTGCGTGTC